>APFE031324788.1:7566-33943 GCA_000404065.3 Pinus taeda | reverse complement strand
TACATATTAATTTATTTAATTAATATAATATAATATATTACATATTACATATTAATATAAACTAATTAATATATATTAACTAACCCTACTCCTCACATATATAAACTAATATATAAACTACACTAAAACTTACCGTATTATTAAATAACTATCCTACACTCTACGTTAACCTTATTCATAATATATGAAACCTTTAAAACATAACTATATAAACTATTGAACCATTAACGGTTCATATGGTAATGCAAACCATTCATAAAATAAAACCATCGAATTAACCCATGTGTAATAAACTTACGGTAATGCCTTTTGTATGGGCGAATCGGGGAAGAAGGGGATATCGGGGTCATGCGAAATGCCGATATGTCAATCATGCGAAATGCCGATGCGATATATCGCATCGGGGGTGACTCAAGGGGCATATCGAGGGTTTTGAAAAGGTGTTGCGAATAAAGTTTGCGATGTGATATCGCATAAACTTCTGATGCGATATATTATATTTATGTTTTATATTTTTATTTTTTGTTTTTTAATTTATATTTTGATTAAATTAATAATATAATATATTAATTTAATTGAATTAATTTAAAATTTAATTTTTAAACTTAAATTTTCATTTTTTTATTTTGTTTTTATGACCATAAGTTTTTAAACTATAAAAAATAAAACTACAGCCACTTGAATGTTTGGTTTTTTGAGATTAAGATTTGATTAGAAAATTGGAGTGAATTTCTTAAATCCCGATGCTTAATTTTTGGCTACATAATGAAAAATGTTAGTAAAACCCTCTACGAGTTAATATTTAAACTGAATGCGTTATTGGACAAATTTATTTACAAAATGCGATATTGTACATTTTATGCATTTTTAACCCAAGCTAGATAAATGATAAGATTTCAAATGAGTGCCATTTTCAAACCAGTTGACCAAATGAGGCGAAACAAGCGTCAATGGGAAGCTTATAAAAAATCGATTCTAACAAAGCAATCAAAACAAGAATCTAACGAAAACTAAAAATTAACAAAAGCATAGGGCAATCAACTAAAATAAAAATCCAAAAAGGTGCCTAGCCAAAATTTTTATAGAAAGGGTCCCCATTATTTGAGTTGAGCAAGTCAAAAATGGGGGGTTGTGTTTTTACCACAACAAGTTCAAGAGGAACATGTACTGCTACCAACACTTGGTTAGATGTATATTCCCTCTCTTTATGTGAATCTTTCATTCCTTTAGTTGATGATACCCTGATGGAAAATATGTCCCTTTCAAGGAGACTCATGGTCAAATCACGATGCTTACACTTTTAACTAGTACCACCTACTCTAATACGTTTTCTACTTTTAGTTAACCCTTTTCGACTAAGTCTAGTAGAGTAAGGAGAGGGGAGGAACCTTAACAAGTATATCAGAGGTATAAATAAATATACTTCTTTGAAGGAACAACCTCTTATGTTCTCAATAAGTTGAGATCACTCTTCCGCCCCATGAAATAAATAAGTGCCTATGCAAAGTTCTTTGAAAAAATGAAAATGAAAAAAATGAAAAAATGAAATAAAGGGAAAAATAAGAGAAAGTATTCATGCACGGAGGGATGAAGCAATTAACTCCACCGAGATATTGTCTAGGCTCACTAGCAGCAGAGAAATGTTTGTGTTACTGAAGTGATCCGACGAGGTATTGTCCAAGCCTACTAGCAGCGGAGCAACATCAGAGATGAAATTGACAATCTATTTTACTTGTTCATGTATATACTCCTCATCCCCAATCGAAACAACTCAGTTTGACTTGGCTTGGTATGTGTTCTGCTGATAAAGAGAATGGTAGGGACTACATCTTTAACTCAAGCTAAGTGAATAATCTATGATAAACGAAGAACTAAAAAATACTTTTGGTAGAGTTAGAATTGCTTTGCATTAGACAAGGTCCATACAGGGAGCTAGAGTTCTACCAGTGTGCCAATAATGTTGTAGCGGATACAACCACCCTCCAAAATTTTGTCTATGCTTCAATTTTGGAGCCTTCTTTCTTAACCACAATAGCTCATCTCACACTGACCCAGGTATTCATGCTTTGGTTGAGACTTATCTTTTAACTTTGGCTTTTGGTTACTTACTTAGTTGATTTTCTAACTCACAAGATGATCTCCTAACTTGGTCCGACATCAATTATGGGCTTGCCACCAGAAACTGTACAACTCTTCAGCGCAACTAGCCTTATTGTTGGGAATTACATAGTCCTAATTTCCAGTGAGCCTTGAGCTCATAAAATGTGCAATATTGAGGAGGTAGCCCAACACTTAGCCCAAAAATTGTGCAACCCTCATTAAGCTCAGAAATTGCGCAGTGCACTGAATTGGAAAGTTTCCCAATTCTCAAAACTACGTTGTCTCTCCCAACAATGTGCATGGAAAGTTTCCTCGGAAAAGAAAAAAAATAAAAACAAAAAAAGCATCCATAAAAGATAGGGATCTATTTTTTGTATCCTGAAGGAGCCACTTGCACTATTTTTAGAAACTTCTGCCAAGTGTTTCTTTTTCTGTGATTTTAGGCATGTGTGTCATAAGCCCTAATTTGTCTAAATCTATTTAATTAGCATTGATAGAGCTCATTTTCACATTCGATCTTGGAGCTATAGCATTCCCGAGGAGATTAAGGAACCTTCAGTGTGATCGTCATTGCTTTTCCAGGTGGTTTTTGCTTTTGGCATCTTTTATCATTTTTCTAACGTTTTTTATTGTTTGGATTGTGTGTGTTGTTTCATTTATTTATCTACATGGTTTCTAGCATTTTGCTTGTAGAAGTTTTATTTCAAGTTATAAATTATCTTTCCCAAGTGTCACATTAGTTTTCCTATTTTTGCTCCAATGGTCGTCGTTGTGGCGACTCTCCCCACATTATTTTTTTCCTTATGTTTAATCAATTGTTTCACTTGATTCACATTCATGTATCTACACTTAGTCATATCTGCACTCAACTACATACTATCTCTCAGATCTGCTTGTTTTCCACACTTACGTTGAGAATATCTGGGCGACTCTCCTCACATTCTTTTTTTCCTTATGTTTAATCAATTGTTGCACTTGATTCACATTCATGTATCTACACTTAGTCATATCTGCACTCAACTACATACTATCTCTCAGATCTGCTTGTTTTCCACACTTACGTTGAGAAGATCTAGGCTTCCCTTGCCCCGATCTCACTTTTCCAAGATTGCACTACACAATCTGGAGGCTCAAGCCATAGGCCTGGCCTCTAGAAGTACGTAGAGCATAGCCTAAGTTGTCTCGAACTGCAAACTATGTAGTTCCAGGAGCCAGCCTCCTAGCTTGGCCACTGAGACTGCGCAATGCACAATTTCTCCCAAGACTTAGCCCAGGCTAAATTGTGCATTGCGTAGTTCCAGTCATCAAGCTTCCACCTTGGTTGTTGGTACTACATAGTTCACGATTCCCACAGTCATCCAATCACCCCTGTCAAGGAAAACTAAGAAATTCCTCACATCTAGTGACCGGCTTCCTACTTGAACTTGCCTTGATGTTTTTTTTCTTTTAAACTAACATTTTCTTCCCATGAGTATCCTCTCTGTCCTAGAGGTACAAAAATTGTTGAACATCTCTCCAACGATCACAACTAACATGGAATCCAAGAGAGTTGCATCAAAGGAAACCACCGAGAGCAGTACTAGGGAGGTAGTTGAGCAGACATCAATTCATTTACCAGTGTATGTAGATACTCAGTTGTTTATTGAGGAAGGAACAACACTAACATGGAAAAATATGAAAGCCACTTTTGCAAAATATCTGAGGAAAATTTGGAGGACCTACAAGTCTATCTTAGTATCTGGTAGTCAAGGTTATACAAGGTTGCATGTAGGTACCCCACCTTCCCGTGTGCGGAAATCATCAGCTAGATTGTTTCACATATAGATGAACATACTATCAAATTGAGGAGTGCCAGTGGGCAAAAGCTTTCCACCTTTAGGGGATAATATTTTTAGCATATGTATCACTTACCCGAGCCAGGGAAGTGCATGGAATCACTCTTCTATGCCACTCATAGCTACGTGAACCCAAGAGACATTGTCAAGCGCTGGGTGAAAGAGTTATCAAAGTTTCAGCAGACATCCACCCATGTTTACAATGAAAAGTCCCTGAAGAAGGCTTACAAGTTCTTGATTATATTCACTTGCAGAATATATGGTAAGGAGAGCATGAAAACCTTTCCTGAAGGGTGGGTAGTCTTACTGGACCAGTTGGTGAGTGATGGGAGGCCATTCAACTAGTTAGATCTATTGGCTCAACGATTGAAGTCCCATGTAACATAGGCTCAAAATCCGCCCAAGGATGAGCGATAAAGATTTTATATGCTCGCATACTTATTGGATACAATCTCTGCACAATAGTAGTTCCCTAGAATGAGTTGGACATGGACAACACGAGAGACTTTCATGAACATCTATTGCAAGTTTCTTTTAGAATGCAGTTATCAAGGAGTGATGGCAAGGCTAACTAACCACTTTATCATCCTACTATACAAGCTTATATTTGAACAAGATCTACCTTGCATGTCCTGGGAATAAATGGAGGTGATAGTAGACATTGCAGTTTGGTATGCCTCACCATTTGGCACCTTCATCAGAGTGTTTGGTGGAGAGAAGCCTCTACATGTCTTTCCAAGGTATGCCACTGACAAAGTGATCATGCAAGAAGTATCATACCACCTCACTATAGGGTTGTCAGCAACAATGCATATGAAGAAGAAAATTCCATGGCCCACTCTTCCTTTATGGATCATATTATACAATATTAAGAACTTAAAATATGTAGATGTCGCGGTTAAGGAAAAAGTGAAATTCAATTTCAGAACCAAGGAATTTATTCTGTATGATCCCCATAGTATTTGCGATGACCATTGTATGAGAGTTTACTTTTCGTGGATCAACGGGGAATTTCATTGGCTAGAAGAAGATCCTTGAAGAAACTTCTATAATGCCTCCAAACTCAATGATCCATTCATTATAGCAAGGAATTTGAAGGCTTATCCATAGATAATAGCAACTCCAGAAGCAACAGTAACAGTAGCAAAAGGAAGAAATATAGTGCAGGACAAGGGAAAGATGAAGATTGCTGGCAGTCAAGAGGGAGAGAAAAGCTGCAAAATGAAGGAATATCCTATTATCTCAAAGGAAGATTTAGCAGTAGAAGAAAAGATGGAGCATCAGATGAAAAGAGCAGAGTGGAGGAAGAGAGAAAAGCAAATATTTCACGAAGTATAACTGAAGCTGCAGGAGACAGAGAAGAAGTTGAAGGAATAATAGGAGTTGAAGAGGACAGAACAATAAGAGAAGTAGAAGAAGGAAGAATAAAAATATCAAGGCGTGATGACAAAAGAAACATCACCGATACAGTTTGAAGAGATAGAACAACCAACAACTCAAGAGGAAGGTGAATAGATGAAGGATCAATAGTTTTTTCATCATATTGAGAAATTGATTGAAGTCACATACATGGAGTTGGAATAAGAGTCGCAACGTGAAGATGTTGACCTCATACTAGGTTCCTAAGTGCATTTTGGTCAAGCCTCTTGTCATTGTTGGGCACCAAGCTCACTTAATCGACTGCATTCCACCCCCAAACTAATGATGAGACAAAGGTTGTCAACAAGATTATTATGCACATACTCTGCATGTACAACTATAAGCATTGACAAACATGGGATGAGAGTATTCCCTATGTGAAACATAGTTATAACAAATATTTCCATAGCTCATCTGGCCACTACATAGGAGGAATTTTCTCATGTTCAGTCCAAATTTGATAAAGCCAACATGTTTATTGAATGCATTCAACACATCTTCCACTGGGTTCATGACATCTTGGTTAAAGCTAATGCCAAGTATAAAAAATGACATGATAAACATTGGGTACCACATAAGTTTCAGCTGGGCGAAAAAGTGTGGTTGAATTTAAAGAAGAAATTCCTTTTGGGAGCCCATCGAAAGCTTCGATCACTTTGATATGGGACCTACACCATAACCAAGGTAATGGGAGACAACTCTGTCAAGCTCAATATCCCCCAATTCCTTGGCTTGCACCCCATATTCAATGTGGACAAACTTCCACCACACCTTCCACCATTACTATACACATGAGACATTTCTGAGTAGCTGATACCAATAGAGATCAACCTAGACTACATTGAAAAAGCCACAACTAATCTGATCATAGAAAGATAGATCAATAACACTCGGTAGTAGAAGATCCCATTATATCGGGTCATTAAAGTTGGCCAACTCCTGCACCAAGGAAAGTGGCTCACTAGGGATCAAGTGCAGCAAAATTATCCCCATCTCATGTGTTGATACCTAATATTTAGGATTAGGAAAACCTCTGTAAATATATTAAATAGAAAGATAAAGGAAGTTGAAAGATGAAGAGACATTGGGAGATGAAACCTAATAGTCGCCCTCTCCTTGTATATACTCATGTTCTCTCTTATTGAAACACAATTTTTATTTAGAGTTACTCCTGGCCTAACATGGTATCAGAGCCAACTCCCAAAATTAGTTTCTCTTCTCCTGTAACTCCTATACATTGCCATATTCCCTGCTCTATGCATTGAATGCTCTGTCCTCTTTTTCCTCAAATTTATTTTCAGATTCCTTTTGAATCTCAAATTTCTTCTTGTGTGGTGTGTTGATAGGTTGAAATGTTGCGTTGAAGGCTGGACACTAGATTAAATTGGATGGTATGCAGGGTTGATAAAAATGAATGTTTTGCAATTTTTGAACTGATAACTTATGAAGGGGTCATATCCCTAACTTTCGTTGGTCGAAATCGTGACTTAACTATTGCATTGAAACACTGCTTAAAATTGAGTCATGCTTACTGTTATCATATGTGCCCTCGGCCCTTGTCGAGCCCATCATGCATTTAGAGGAGTGATGCCTATGCATTTGACTAATTAAAGCCTATGTTAACCATGTTGGTTGTGTGTTGAAAATGGTATGTTCTTTTTTGTTGGATGTGTGTGATTATGTCAAATATACTTTCAAAACCATGTATAGCATATAAAATGTGTCAGTTATGCTCCTTTTTGAAGGACATATATAAAATTAAGCTTGGTATATAACATTATTTTGAAGATCGCATGATGGTCCATGCATAATTTTAAGTTTATTTATTCTAAATCCTTTTTTATATGTTGATGCCATGATATATAATATATGAGAAGAATATATTCTTTTAAGGGCATGAGCGTTAATTGTTGGTATGTCATATGAAAGTGGGTTGAAATATGTTGATTTCCTTTCTGAAAGCCATATATTATTTGATGTTATGTATGGTATTCCATATGAATTATACATATGATGGAGGTATATTAATGAATTTTTGAAGACATAGCCACTCAATTTATTACAAATACATCAAAATTTTGTTGCAACCATTGTAATTATTTTGAGGCCGGATTAGATTATATGATGCATTCAATCATCTCCATAATGGGAGTAGTTCTCACTGGAAAAGAGAACTACCATGAGTGGACCAGGAAGATAAAGAACACCTTGACTTTTAATGAGTTATGGAAGGGGTTTGTGAAGGAGAAGGAGACAATTCACCTAAAAGAGAATACTCCGGATAAGGAGCTTAGCATTTGATAAAACAAGAACAGCAAGGCTTATGCTTTGATTTCATCGGCCGTAAATGAAGAGGTGAGTCATCATATTTTGCAATTTTTAAATTCTTTTGAAGCCTTAAATAAGTTGAAGGTTATATGACTCACACTCTAAACTTGAAGTTGTCCAATTAATGATCAAATTGTTCAATCTTGAGTAGAAAAATGATGACCGTATTGCCTTAACATCATAAATAAGATCCATTATGCATGACATAAAATCCACTGGTGTTGAAATAGATGTTCCTCTCACATCTTATGTCAAGGCATTATATCGTACTTATTCACAATATCTTGAGTCATTGCAAGCAAGTGGAAAACTTAAGGAGATTTCCTTTGACTCCCTTGACAAGAAGTTTGATGAAAGCTAGAAGGATTTTGGGAAGTATACAACACCTCATTCTTCTAAATAATTTGGTTTCCTTGCATAAAAATAGAAGAATGAGGGACAATATTCTTCTAGAGGAAGAGGTGTTTGAAGAGGAAGAGGAAGGAATAATTTTAGAGGTAGGGGGGTAGACATTTCTAAGGAGAAAGGTCTGATCTTCATATAATACGATGTAATAGAAATGGACATGATACTTCCACATGTAAGTTTCCTTGGGACATAATCGAGAAAGAAAGAAATGAAGAAAAAGTTCAAACACCCGGTAAAAGGAAAGGAAAACCACCTGAGTCCACTCATTATGTTGTGGCACATTGCAACATTGGAGTAACTAAAGAGTTATTCAATGCTTCACTTAATTCACGGAAATATGTCTAGTTGATTGATTCTAGAGCAACTTGCCACATGATTTTTAGGAGAGATTTCTTTGAAGAATTCAATGACAATGTTGATGGATCAGTATTCTTTGTAGACAAGTAAAAACTCAAGCCATCAGGGCTTGACACCATCAGGATCAAATTGCCTGGCCTTCTAGACTTTCTTCTACATGATCTTCTATACCTCCCAGAGTTGAGGAAAAACTTGTTGTCTTTGGTCCACATCCACTAGAAAGGACCCTCCATTCATATATTTGATGGCAAGGTTAATCTCAAAAAAGAATCATATCACTCACTTCTCATGACTGGGATAGAAAAAGATTTTTTTTTGAAGTTGCAAGGAACCTCTACTCATGCACATAACTTTTCATACAATTCTCACTATGCCAAAGGTACATTTCCATCAAGTCCTTTATGACATGCTATATTTGGACACTTGAACTATGACAAGCTTCGTTTGTTGAAGAAAAATGGTGGTATTGGTTTGCCAACCATTCCTAGGAAACTTAAGCAATGTGATTCTTGTATCTTAGGGAAGCACAACAAACAATATTTTCATGATTCTCACTCGAGAGCACATAAAAAAATTGAACTCATTCATTCTGATCTATTTGTGCCACTGCTCGCTCCTTCTGCAAATGGTAACAAATATATGATGACATTTATTGATGACTAAAACATAATGTGTTGGGTTTATTTATTGAAGAACAAATATGAAGTTTTTGAAACATTCAATAACTTTCATTCATCCATAGAAAATGATGCACAATCTCATATTGGCTCTATTCGTACTGATAACGGAAAATAACACACTTCTAATTAATTTGAAAACTATGTTTTTGAACATGGGATCAAACATCAAACAAATGTTCCTTATAATCCCTAATAGAACAAAAGAGCTAAAAGAATGAACAACGAAATCTTAAATATGGTACATTCAATGATGTTTTTCAAGAATGTTAAGCTGATGTTTTAGGTTGATGAAGTTCTATATGTTGTGTATATAAAGAATAGGTATCCATTTCATGCTATAAAAAAAAGACTCCTATGAAATGAGGTATGGCGACATTCCTTTGGTGAACCATATCAGGTTTTTTGGTTCCACCTGTTAAGCCTTGATACCTAAGGAACAGAGAAACAAACTTAGCGCAAGGAGTCACAAATGTATCTTTTTGGGGTACTCATATACCTCCAAAGCATTTCGTCTCTATGATGAAGTGAATAATACGTTTACAATGTCTAGAGATGTGATCTTTCTTGAATTTTCCAAGGCTGACAATGTCGTTGAGCGACAACTTGATCGCTTGGATAAATTCATACATACAACTATTTTCAAGAATTTGATAATGAGATTCCACATCTTGAAGGGGGATCCCTATCCTAGATTGATCTTGCAATCTCCTTCTAAATCACTATGTCCCCGCATGAAGCTCCAGCCACTGATGACACTTTGAGTGATGTGATTGACGTAATCAGGAGGCTAAATCTTGATTCAGCCCCATCTCAGTCAATTGAGTAACCAAGGCCATCTCATAAAGGTCCTCCAAAATGGCTGACAAAGACACTTGAAAGTGTTTTTCCTCATGAGGTTGAAAAAACAAGAATAAGAAGCTAAACCATAAAAAATGGAGGTGATGTAGATGATCTTGATTCACCTTTTGAAATGGATGTTTCATATACTATGAACTGAATTTGTCTACATATTCCAAGCCAACTTCCTTAAAATAAGATGCTTCTCATGATGAATGCAAATAATTGATGTAGAAAGAATATGATGCTTTGATAAAGAATGGAACCTAGAAGTTGGTTGATCCTCCATTGGGAACCAAACCAATAGGTTGCAAGTGGGTCTTTAAGGAAAAGTATAAAGAAGATGGCTCACATGACAAGCATAAATCCAGGTTTGTGCCAAAAGGTTTTGCGTAGAATGAAGGGGTCAATTATGTGGATACCTTTTCCCCCACAACAAAATGGGCTACCATCTGGACACTCTCTGCCTTCGTAGCACAAAATGGTTGGAAATTCCATAAAATGGATGTAAAAACTTCTTTCTTGAATGGATATGTGAAAGAGAATGTTTTTATGTCCCAACAAGAATGCGTTTTTGTGAAGGGTTAGGAACACAAAGTATGAAATCTTATAAAATCCTTGTATGGCCTCAAGCAAGCACCACGAGCCTAGTATGAGAAGTTGACTCAGCATCTTCTAAAAATTAATATTAAACATTATGATCTTAATTATGCAACTTTGTTTGTCAAGAAAGTTGGAAAAATATTTGTATATTGTGTGGCGTATGTACATTATCTTTTGATGACAGGTAAAAATTCAAAATACATTGCATCCATAAAGAGGGAACTGAGGAAAGGTTTTGAAATGACAAATTTGGGCAATATTTAACTACTATCTTAGTATTGAAGTAACCCAACATCTGAAGTTTATATTCCTCTCTCATAAGAAATACATTGGAGATCTATTGAATAGGTTTGGCCTAGCTGAGTGCAATCCTTTGACTTGCAATGGAACATAACTTAAATCTCACATCCATTGAAGGAAAATAATTTGAGGATGTAATGAAGTATAAACAACTCATAGGAAATCTCAACTACTTGACTACTACAATACAAGACATTTCATTCTCTATTGGAATCCTCTCCAGGCTTATGAAAAATCCTTGTGAGGGTTATTGGTCTACTGCAAAAAGATTTCTAAAGTACTTGAAGGGAACTCAAGAATTTAGACTCAAGTATACACAGGTGGATGACTTAATCTTGATTAGATACTCTGACTCAGATTTCGATGGATATAATAAAGAAACTAGAGTATCTACTTCAAGCTATGTTATGAGTCTTGAATCGGAAGCTGTCTCCTGGAGGTCACATAAACAATCAATTCCAACGGATTCCACAAATGAGGCAGAATATGTGGCAGCTGCTGAAGCAACAAAGGAAATTACATGGCTTAGGAAAATTCTGGAATATTTGCAGGAGAAAATAGTGCATTCAACTCCTATTTTGATTGATAACACTTCTGTAATAATGTTAGATAAGAACCTGAAGTTCCATGATCAAACCAAGCACATCAATACAAAGTATCATCTGATTTGATATCATGTTGAGGCCAAGACAAGCCATCTCTAACATTGTTCCACAAATGAGTAGATTGTAGGAATCTTCATGAAAGCGAGTGGAAGGGAAAAGTTTGAAAGATTCAGAATGATGCTTGGAATCACAAACATCCCTTCAGATTAACGAGGGGAATGTTGACACAAAATCTTTGGGATTAAGAAATCCTATGCAAATATTGTAAATATAAAAATAAAGGAAGTTGGAAGACGAAGAGACATTGGGAGATGAAACCCAATAGTCTTCATCTCCTTCTATATACTCATATTCTCTCTTAATGAAAAACACAATTTTGATTTGGAGATACTCCTAGCCTAACATCATGGAGGCTCTCAATGCAATGGGGAGCATTACCTCCTATCGGGGGAAGATTGATCTAGGTGGATATTGGTGGTCACCCACCTATTCCACGTGGACCCCAACACTATTTCCTTTTAGTTTCCTAATTTCTAGCACAATTTACTATTTTTTGTAGTTTCTCAAGTCCTAGATTTTTGAAGTTGTTTTGAGGCCCTAAATGTCGTTTTTTTGGAAAACAGGTAGGCCCACAACCTATGATAGGTTTGTAGTGAATAGTTGTTTTCCTTGGATAAATATTTCTAATGAGGTATTGTACGCGTCAAACAAAGATCATATGTGAAAGTTACAACCCCAAGAAGTTGATGTGCCAACTAACCCCAATAAGGTGCTCAAATGTTTGGCACTTCATCTCCTAGGGCTCGGTTTTAGACTTTTAGGGTTTCCCCTTGTTTCTAAATAATAAAAATACCTTCAATCCTTATTGTAACACAATTCATATGGCATGTAATAGGAAGATAAGTACATAAAATAGACCACACTGTGGTTGTAAAGGGACCAGGACATGCCAAAATTCACAAATATTTTTAATACCCTTTGCACGAAGTTCGGTATCAAGTATTCTTAGAGGCATCTGGTACTTAAGTACCATGGTTGTCTACACAAGTACATCCAAGTAGATATGGAGTTACTAGATATCTCCTAGCTTGGTGCCACATACTGATACGTTGTCAAGATCGAGAAGAAATTTAAATAGAAGAAGTGCGACTTTGGATCTACAAATTCAAAGCATGGAAATGGTGCCGAAAAACCACATAACAAAGGATATACCCAAGGTGGGGTGACCCAAGACATATCATCCAAGCTAGAAGCCCCACTCAAAACAAAAATGAGTGTCACACTAATCAATTACTAATGGACAAGTTGAAAGCTTCGGAGTCATATGCATGTTTTGATCCTAATTTAGAACCTAACAAGGGGACCAACAAGAGGAAGTATATTCTTGATGCAGAGCCCAGTGTTACCATTTCCACCACCAAGGTCAAGAATATTGAGCCTGAAGATCCAGAGGAGGTCCCCTCTTAGTATTATTCCCAACAATTGGTATCAGAGGGGGTCCTTTGGCAGAATCTAGATCGCTTGAAGGAGATCTGTAGTAACAATGGGAAAGAAGCAAAAGAAGAAAGCACCTTAAAAGAAGAATACATCTCAAAGAAATTGAAATAGTGGGAGAGACAATTGGCCATTATGTGGAAGCAACTCTTCAAATTCAAAATTACCTCAGAATGAAGATGAACAAGAAAAATATTTATCAAGTACGAATTAGTGGTCCTCTAGTGATACATTTCTCTGTTCATTTGAAGATAATGAATGTGACAGCGAAACAATTGAATTTTCTCTTATGGGTGAAAGAGAAAGAAATCAAATAGAGGCAGAATTTAAAAAGCTCACAGACACAATTAGAGATCAAAAGGATATAATTGATAAAAAAGGAATGTGCCTACAAAGAAGTAGTTACCAGGTTAAAAGCTCAGTTGGAGGAAGGAAACAAAGTAAGGAAGCAGTACAAGGAAAAGGAATATCAATGTCAAAGGCTATAGGATGAAGTGACATCATTGAGAAAAGAAGTAAATAAAAAGGATACAACAATCAATAAACTTGTAGAAATATCCAGTTACTATAAAAGTCTTGAAGCTGAGATGGTCTCTCTAAAAGAAGATCTTAAACATTCAAATAAGTAGAATGAAGAACTACCACAAGGAGATGAAGAACAAGAAAATGAGATTCTCAAATTAAGGAAACAAGTGGAAGAAGCTAGAAAGGCTGAAGAAATCATGAAGATGCAATATTTGGAAAAGGAAGAGCAATATCAGGTTAAAGTAAATATCTTAAAAGGTAAATTAAAAGAAAAGGATAAACTGTTATGATTTCAAGATAGTACTAAGATTTTGGATGATATTCTTAGTAGTCAAAGGTCTCCTTCCATCAAATCTGGTCTTGGTTTTCATGAAACTATTAAAGGTGAATCTAGCTCACAAACTAAAGCAAGGAACTCTAGTGAAAAATCTGAAATGCTCAACAAGGAGATAAGAGGTCAACCCCATCAACAAACAAGGAAATAAATTCTTCAAAGAAAATAATTTAGTCATAACTATGGAAGTGTTAATCGATTCTTTCCTCTAATGAATAATGTTGAATGTTTTATATGTCATAATTTTGGACATTTTGCAGTAAGATGTAGAACTAGAATGGTTCAAGCTAATAATCCTCACACAATTAGATCATCAGCTTCCAGGTACTTCAAGGGATATTGTTTTTCTTGCAATATTTTTTATCACAAAACCATTGATTGCTTTATAAAGAATATGAGGCATATAATATGTTATGCTTGTAACAAGTTTGGGCATACAACAAAAGAATTCAGGAGAAAATTTTGGCCAACATACCAAAAGGAGCAAACCTCATCACACTCCAAGGTATGGAAGAAGAAGGAATTACAGTCAAAAAAATGTGGCATAGCACAGTATACAAACATAACAGACTCGGGAGGAACTGAAAGTATGAAATTTCAGTGTTCTAATTCTCATATTTAGTTATCATGAAGTCATGTCACGTATATACGCAAGTTAGAAGCTGCACAGTTGCGTATATGTTGGTTTGATGTAGAAGAAGTAAGACAAACTCAGGAAAAGGGGTCTGATATGGTTTAGTCAATTATCAATTATCCTTTCTATTTTGATTGATGATGATTATAGTCTATTGATGATATGTAGAAGTGATTTTGACCTTCATAATTTGTTGATGATTTGATGTTAATGATGATGCCTTTATGATTCTTACTGATATATGCAATGATCAAATCTGACAATGAACAATTGGCATAGGTTCAAGGGGAGAATATGTTATGGCTCTAATAATACATTGTTTGGATTATGTTTAGAAGTCCTTGGTACATAAAGACTCTTATCGATGGTAATGATGCTTATGTTGTTGAAGTATTTAAAATGATACATCATTCTATGCTTTAGTCATGGGTTGCCTATGACAAAGTCTCAAATGATACTTATATTCCTTAAACCACATAGTTGCTATTTAGATCAGATTTATGGATGATTTTGGATGACTCTTTTGATGATGCATATAGTACATATGGTATGTTGCTTACATGTTGATCTTCATAAGTTCAAGGAGAAGAACAAAGCTTGAGTACACAACTTCATTATTTGATGATGATAAGTGTCACTCATTTCTCTTATGTTGTTGTCATTATGCCTTCAAAGATGCATAAAGTTCATATGGTGCAGGATTCCCACAGTTCTTGGCTCTCACATGGTATATTGGTTGAGGATTGTTGCTCTTGATGGTATCAAGAAAGTTTCATAAATGACTATGAGCTCATGGGTTGCTAGATACATATTGTTATCTCTATGATGGATACATATTATTTTGATACTTGGGTGATTACTTGAATTACACATTGGTAAATAATGTTGGTTGGCCAAGAAAATGGTGTTATTGCAGGTTTCATGAAGACATAGCTATTTGGAGACATGGCTTACTTAGTCTCACAATGATGATGGCATATTACTTTATGATGATAGGTTTGGTTCTCACATATGTTTATCATGGCTGATGCTTATCAGATGTGGGATGTTGAAAAATCCATAGTGAAGGTACATGGTTGATATATTGAGGGTTGTTATGGAAATATCATGTAGTTCTTAGTATAATGATGATGGTATAGTCATTGATGATGACTATGGTGTTTTCACATACATTTGATATGATGTGAATGGTTACTTAGTTGATTCATGGAAGGCTATGTTAAGGCTATTTCTACTAAAGAAACAGAGAAAGTTGATATTGATGAGATCAAGAGGATGAGTTGATATCCATATGCAGCATACTTTGTCACAGGTTGATCATATTAAAGGTACATTGGCTTATCTTGCAAACTGATGTTGGACATATACAAGTTGCTGGTCTAGATGCTGCTAACAGATGCTTATAGTGCAGATCATCTATGGTGTATGATAGTTGTTGATAACTATCATAGTCTTGTTTAGATCTTTGGTATTTGTTATAAATGTCATTTATATCATTTTTTGTAAAGGTAATGTAAATACATATGACGTAATAATTGTCATATTTAGTCATGTATGGACTTTTAAGATCATGTCAAATATGTAAACCCACTTGGTTGGGTGGATGAGTCAAATTTGATGTATCCCCACTTTGTTGGGTGATTGATGTATGTATGAGTCATTGGTGATAGGAAGGTCATACTCACATAGTTGAGTTATAGAGCATGTTATTATTTCAAAATATTTTTACAGACTCTGCATATGCTCAAGGGGAGCATGGATGGTATAGGACATCTCAGCATGTACTAAGGGGGAGTTTGATCAGAGAATTTAGCATGTGCCTAGAGGGAGCATGATCAATGTTCATATTCAGCAGTTCAGATATGGAATTCTTCATTTAACATTTGTCAGTCGACCCTTTTCCCTTGATGTCAAAGAGGGAGATTAGCTTGGTGTTTGGAGAGTGCTGTTTGGAGAGTAGCTTGATTTTTAGGACAACTTGGTGCTTGTCTTGATGTTAATTACAGTTTGTGGTGACCAAACACCAAATTAGTTTCCATCAAGTCCAAAGGGGGAGATTGTTGGCATTATGATGCATGTGTTGTACTTGATGGCAACCCACTAGTAGCAGAAAAACTCACTTGTATACGGTAACTAGATGAATCTACAAGAGAGATATCAGATGTAACAAAATGCATGGAAGCTGTGTTTACAGATGTGACAAAATGCAAGGAAGTTCAGAGAAATCAATTCAAAAGTGATGTATGATGACAACTCACATTATAACGGGTCTATTTAGAGGTAACATAGTAATGGCATAATCATAGAAGAACAGGGTGATAGAACAAAGGACTACAGATCAGAATCAAGAAATTGAGGAAAAATAATTTTTTCAAGTATGTTAAGTTGTATACGAGGGTCCACTGTACAAAAAGAGTGTATACAAGCGGGTTCACTGTACAAAAAGATCGTATACGTATGCATGCACTTTCACAAGAGGAAAAGTGCATATGGGATTGAAAATTAAGTAAATTAAGGTGAAAGAATACCAAGGGTCGATACCATGGTATTAACCCACAATATCGAGTGGAATAATGGTTACTTGATCCAGTCCAAGAATACCATAGGTTCTAAGTGTTTTTTTGGTCTAAGGTATTGAGAAAGGCGAAAAATATATAAGGAGGAGAAGATAAAAGGTATATGTGCACAAGTAATGAAAATCTTATGAAGTGTTAGATCAAAAGAATTATGCATGTTATGGGTTTCTAATGCTTTGCTTGATCTGGACTAAGTATGCACCTGAGTGTTTGATGATGGATGAGATCTAATGATGGATCAGGATTATAATGACTTATCATTATTTGATCTGATAATGGATAGGCTAGATTTGAGTGCTAACAAATGTTTTGTCCTTTAAATTCCATGATATGGGTAATATCTGAAGTCTGGAATAGTTGCGAAGTTATAAGTTTTTATTTGCAGATCTATACGCTAGCTTGCCTTGGTGAAGGCGCATATACACGATGGTTTGGCTCTTACAAGTATCGTATGCAGAAGAAAATTATATTGATAAGAGATGACTAATCTATTTAATCAGTGTTGTTGTTTTATTGTTGTTTGTCAATGATGTCTTCATTAGATCTGAAAGTAAAACTGATTGTATAAGGAGATTAAGTCTGGTTAATTGATTGATTGAGTAAGAAGGGTGATCTCTACTGCTATTTGTTTAGAAATTTGTAATATGAAAGTAGATCTTTAGAATGGCATTAGTTGGTACAGTTCTGATTCAGAAGTTTCATGATTCAGTATATTTAGAGGTATACACAAGTTGGCTTAAAGGAAGTAGCGTATACTTGCAAGGTGGCTTCATTGAAGTAGTGTATACATTCTGGCACATGATTTTTGAGGTTACAGTTGGCTTTGATTGTTGATGCAGTGTTCTGAGTTAAGATCTATGTAATAGTTACAGTGATCAATTTGTTCCAGTTGATTGGTTGAATTTTGATAAGTGTCAATTGATTGATTTTTTAGTGATACATTGATTCAGTAGTGGTTGATTCAGAGATTGATGATTGGGTTTCAGTTATATTAGAGATTGATTATTGCATTTTAGTGATTGGTTGATGTAGAGGTATTTAATGGTTTTATTGTAGTTGTGATTGGTTTTGAGCTTCAATGTTATTGATGGGTCTAGTATGAAAATTTGATGAAACAAGGCCTTCATGTTGTGTTGTTATGTACCAGGACTATCCAGTATGAAAATTTATGAAACGTGGTCCCTGGAGGATACTAAGGGTTGGAGCCTTCAATGGGGAATTTGAATCTTCTTACGAGTAGTGGTTGGTGATTAGATCAGGGGGTTGGAGCTCCCTTCTAGTAGTAGCTGGGGAACGAGAGAAGGTTGTAGCCTTCTGCAGGTGGGTGTCTGCATACTAGTATGAGTCTGCACTAGTACAAGATTGTAAACAAATTATTCTTTATATTAAAAGAAGAAAAAGACAATAGCAGCAGGTGATTTTTCTCCTGCATTGGGTTTCCACCTTAAATTTTTGTGTTCATGTGTGTTTCTTATGTGTGATGGTTTATTCTGTTATTACTGCACATGGTTACTATTTAATAAAGTATTGATGCATTGATTAAAGATCAACATATGATGAATTAATCGAATCATAAGTTCATTGGATATACGTTGGTTTTCTTATGAAAAGTTGTGTACACACCTGAGTTCCCTTCACTGGAGTAGCATATATAAATCTGATTATGAAATAAAAAAGTTATCAGTTTCTGAATACTGATTCACTCCCCCTCTCAGTATTATTCCCAACAGGAGTATTTCTTCCACTCACAGATGTGGATGAAGGGTTCTCTACTTGAGTTCATTATCGATAGCAGAAGTGAAAAGAATCACATCTCAATTGAGGTCGTGAAGAGGTTGGGCCTACTGAAAACACCACACCCACAACTCTACACAATTATATGACCACACCAAGCATGAGATCTTCGCGTGAGCCAACTATTCTACCTATCTTATAACATCAAGCCCTTCACAGATGACGTATTGTGTTATGTTTCTTCCCTTGAAGTTTGTGATATATTATTAGGACAAACATATTTGTGGAAGCATCATGCTATGTATGACTCCAGGCCTCACACTATTATTATTACTTTTGGAAGTAAGCTATATAGGATACTAGAGGTAGGTTCACCTATCATCATTTCTTTGATTTTTGCTAAGCAATGCAATAAGATAATCTCCCATACTGAGAAATTTGTTTTCTTTTTTATTCACTCTCAAAGTAAGGGGAAGATCGTGGCCACATTCATGGTCCCCGGAAATGGTACCTCCACACAAAAAAATCAAGTGGATGAGGTCATGAAATAATACACGGACATCTTCTCCTCACCCAGAGGGGTACCTTTGAACCGCCATGTCAAGTATTCAATCAACCTGACTCCTGGAACGCCTCTAACCAATGGCTCAATATACCACTGCTATCTTCTAGAAACTGAAGATATCAAGTGGAATATCTAGGATTTTCTACAAAAAGGGTACATCCGACAAAGTTCCTCACCTTTTTAGAGCTCAATTGAACTTGTACAGAAGAAGGATGTGACCTAGAGACTCTACATTGATTATTGGGCACTAAGTAAAATCACTCTCTAGAATAGGTATCCAATCCCATGGGTTGATAACCTTATTGACAAGCTCAAGTGGGACAAGCACTTCAACAAGATTGATTTGAATTTTAGCTATCACTAGGTTCCAATAGAACCCATAGATGTATGGAAGACCGCCTTCAAATTTGAAGGCCTTCTCAAGTGGTTGGTCAAGCGTTTGGGGTTGAAAAATGCCCCTACGACTTTTATGAGGCTGATGGATAACATCTTGTAGCCCTTAATCAATGCGTTCATGGTTGTATATCTGGACAACATCCTCATATTAAACAAGAGTTGGGAAGAGAACTTGCAACACATTCAACAACTCCTTCAAACCCTGCGACGACACAAACTATGTTCCAACTTGGAGAAATGCACCTTTGGCATGAACTAGGTCAGATATCTGGGTTAAATCATTCATGAGAAAGTTGTACACGTGGATCTGACTAAGATCCAAGTCACTTGGGATTAGCTAACCTCGACCTCTCTAACAGGGCTTCACAGATTTCTAGGTCTTACCAATTTCTATCGAAGGATTGTTTTGGGATTCTCTCATATCACTTCGCCTTTGAGTCAAGTTACCAAGGGTGGAGGAAAAGCAATTTTTTTTGGTATGAGTCCAAACAAAAGGCATTCATTGAGCTGAATCACCGCCTTTTATTTTCAACACTACTCACATTGCTAGACCTACAATATCCATTTGAAATTGAGATAGATTCCTTCAGTTATGTTGTTAGTGCAGTTCTCACCCAATAAGGGCATTTGATGGCATATCACAGTGTCTGATACAATTCATTAATACAACATCTGTGATAAATAGATGTATTCCATCATGCAAGCTTACTGGTAGTTGAAACATTACATTCTAGGGAAGAAGACAATCATCCACACAGACCACCAACCTCTTCAGTTTATACAGACACAAGGAAATTTTCAGAATGACTACAATAAAAAACGGTCCACATATTTGCAACAATTTCATCTAAACATTAAGTATAAGAAGGGAAGCTCTAGTAGTGTTGCAGGTTGCCTCAATCAGCCAATGGTTTTGGCGCTAACCATTGTTCTCAACTCTTGTGGGCACATGACTTTTGGATGTTCCCAAATTTACAGAACTGATCTAGAATTCACCTAGGATGGATGGAAAGCTAGTTCCAAACTTCCACCTCCAGGAAGCAATGTTATTCCACCTAGGATACCTTTTTTTCCTTCAAGCAAGCATGCCAAGATGATTTTGGAGGAGTATTATAGTTGGTTCATAGGACAATTTGGTGTAGAGAATATAGTGGCAATATTGCGGAAGTATTTTTATTGGAAAAATATCTAAGAAGATGTTGGAAAATATATCATATCATGCACTACCTATGCCATTTCCAAACCAAAAATTAAGAAGAAAGGCATGTATAGTCCTCTGGTTACTCCTAGTCAACCTTGGGAATTCATCTCCCTAGAATATATGTCTAGCCTTACTTCTACCAAGCATGGAAAAGACTGTGTATTTGTGGTCATCGACAAATTTTCTAAGATGGCTATATTGGATGCCTACAAGAAGAATATCATAGCATAATCCTTTGCCAAACTCTTCTTTGAATGAGTGTGGGTGCATTTTGTGATCTTGTAGACCATTATATCATATTGAGATAGTATGTGCATACGCGCATTTTGGTTGAGCCTCTGGTCATTGTTGGACACCAAGCTCACCAAGTCACCAACATTCCACCCCCAGGCTGATGGTTAGATAAGGGTCATCAACAAGATAATTGTGCACATACTCTGCATGTACAAATCTAAGAATCTGTGAGAATGGATGAGAGTCTTCCCTATGTGCAACACAAATTTAACAAAGCTCTCCATAGCTTGACTAGCCACAACGCCTTTCAAGTGGGTCTGGGGTTTCAACCATTATGTCTTATTAATGTTGCACTACCTTTTGTAACTACACAAGAGGAATATGCCAATGTTCAGTTCAAAGTTGATAAAGGCACCAGGTTTATTGAACAAATTCAACCCATCTGCTAGCAGGTTCACAACATCTTGGATAATTCCAATTCTACAAAGAAACAATGACATGATCAACATTAGGTACCACATAAGTTTCAGGTGGGTTACAAAGTATGGTTGCATTTATAGGAGCACCTTGTTAGAGCCCATTAGAAGCTTCAACCATTCTGATATGGGCTGTAAACCATCACCAAGGTTGTGGGAGACAACACTTTCAAGCTCAGTATCCCACCATTCATTGGATTGCACCCCGCATTCAATGTGGAGCACCTTTGGCCATACTTTCCACCATTGTTGGACACATCAGAGATTGTTGAGAAACTGACACCAACATAGCTCAACTCAGACTACAATGAATAGGCCAAAATTGAATGGATCATGGATACACAAATAAAACATTAGGGGAATTTCGAGGTCTAAAATGGGCCTCCTAAGAAAATTGTACAACCAAAATAAACTTTATAAGAACCAATACAATTCAAGATGATGATGTCAACCATAGGAGGGTGATTCACCATCTTTTGAGTAAAAATGTAAAAAGAATAAAAAATTAATAAATAATAAAACTACTTTTTCAACTCATATTTTAAACTTATTTCCCTAATCTTTTACTCAATTTTTGAGCTGGAGTACTCGTTGAATGAAAAATTTAATTCCTCATCTAATGAGTATCCATGTTGCATACTTTCGATGGACCCTCCTACACGAAAAATGTGAAATACATGAAAAAGCGTGATTGCAATCACGCTTTTCATGTATTTTTCATTTTTTACGGTAGGGTCCATCAAAAGTATGCAACATGGGTACTCCTTGGATGAAGAATGAAATTTTTCATCCAACGAGTGTTTCTGCTTGAAATTTGAGTAAACCCATAGGGGCATAAGTTGAAAATATGAGTTGAACAAATAGTTTTTCTTTTTCCCTCTAAAATTTGATGATGTAATCTAATCTTATTTTATTATTTCCATTATTATTTTATAGTTTCCTTAGGAGGCCCATTTTAGACCTCAGAATTCCCCTAATGAAAACTCACTAACAAAGGATCCCACTGTATCAGGTTATTATAGTTGGCTAGCTCCTGCACCAAGGCAAGTGGCTCACTAGGGACCAAGTTCAACAAACGTTTCCCCATCTCATGGAAGCTCTCAATGCAATGGGGAACATTGATTCCTAAGTGGTGAGAAATAATTTATGTGGATTTTGGTGTCCTCCTGCCTCTTCCACTTGAATCCCCAACACTATTTCTTTTTAGTTTCCTAATTTCTAGCACAGTTTGCTATGTTTGGTAGTTTTTCAAGGCCTAAACTTTCAGAGCTATTTTGAGGCCCTAAACGATAATTTTTTTGTAAAACAGGTAGAATAATATCTTATGGTTGGATATTAAGTCTAATTGTTTTTCCATGGATAGATATTTCTAATGAGGTGGTGTATTTATCAAACGAAGATCGTGTGCCAAAGCTAGGACCCCAAGAAATTGATGTACCAACTAACCCCAACGAGGCTCACAAGCTTTTGGCGCTTCATCTCTTAAAGTTAGGTTTTTGGATGTTTATAGTTTTCCCTTATTTCTAAATAATAAAAGGCCCTTTAAGCCTCATTGTAACATAGTTCAAAAGGCATGTATCCTTCACATCTCTTCTCAAAGATAACCACCATCGCCCGAGCTAGTTTATTTCCCTTCTACATGTAAATAATTTTTAGTGTTTGTTATTAATGAATTGAAGTTCATTTTTCATTGTAGCTCAATGTTTTTGTTTAAACCTATATTTCATTTCGTTCTTGAATAAATATGAAAGACTTCATTCGTTTATTCTTCTTAAAATGTCACATTTATTGTTTTATATGCTTTTTTATGCAATTCTTCTAACATCACCGAAGAAAATATATCAAATCATGTTGGAATCAGAGTAGTCTTATTGTTGATGTGAATTGAGAGTGTGGATGACAACCAGGGCCAAAATCAAAGAGGGTAAAGGAAAACTCAAGTATTTTGACCTTGATGTTAGACGTGCAACACAAAGAAGGAAAATGGAGAATAACAATGTTCAAGCCGAGAATGATCAAGCTTTTTGTAAGATGGTAGACATGGTAGATAAATTGTTCTCAAATTATGAGAATAAAGTAGCAAAGAAGGAAAATAAGAAGAAATAAAAAGCAGGGTACAATCTTTTGGTAAATTAGGGAAATGGAGGAGAACCTCTTGAACCTCCATATCCATCTTCAAGTGAATGTTCTTCTTCTCGTCATTTAAATAGTCATCATAGAGATGCTTCTAAAAAGCCACTTTTTAAGTTAGATGTGAAATTTGATTTTCCCATGTTTAATGGAGAATCCCATGTAGAAAAGATAAACAACTATATTAGAAAAATATAAGTATATTTCCATATACAACAAATCGAGGAGGATGAGGAAAACATCCAGTTGACATCTAGGCACAACTATTGTATGATGGGAGAGAAAGCTTCAAAATGGTTGTCAACATAATGGTAAACCCCTTTCTTCCTATTCTGGGTTTGTTTCTACATTGAGAGGGAAATTTTATCCATTGGGTTACTGGAAAAAATCCATGATAGAATGGAAAAACCTCATACAAGGAAAAAGTAAAAATGTTTAAATTTTACAGAAGAATTTAGGAAGCAAGCATTGTCATTGATATTCCTTTATACTCATTGGATACTTCAACGAAATATATTAGTTTTTTCGAAATTTATCTTCGACATTCATTGTTGTCGTTTGATCCCAATACTCTTGATGAACCTAGTGTGAAATTCATTCATCTTGAAAGAAGGGGAAAGCATGAACAAGATGACCAGTCAAAGAAGACAATTGAAATAAAGAAAAAGGAAGAAAATCCCAATTGTGCTCATTGCAAAAAAGATGGGAATGATGAGGAGCATTGTTGGAAACTACATCTAGATTTAAAGCCTAAGAAGTATGGTGAGAAAGGGAAGAAGAAAATTATTGTTACAATGCAACATGACCCGCGTTCTGATTCAGATGATGAGATGAAGATTGGAGTTGTTGGGATTGTAGGTGTTGGACCAATGATGGGAAGAACATCAAAGAATGGGTGGCTCCAAGAACTTGAGGATATCAACCAGAGAATTCAAGCAGAGAATGAAAAATTGAGAATACTACTAAAAAAAGTAGAAGCAGTGATTGCAACTTCAATTACAAAGGCCTTAGAAAAGTTGAAATGTAGAGAAGGATTAGTGAAGTCATCATCACACATTTCAGAATCAGCAATTGAGGTAAACAGTGCCAGTGATTATTCAGTTTCATGTTCTCATTATGACAATGATTTTGGTGGATTTGAAAGGCAAACCAAGGGAATTGGTTCAAATCTAATGAAGAATATGGGTTATGAAGGAAAGGGCCTACGATTTAATGGATAGGGCATTTTGAATCCCACCCAAGTGGTGGAAGTACCTCGATATGCAATATTGGGCTATGTCAAAGAAAACTTCAAACCCACGTAGATAGGAGAATATTCAAGTGACAAGACTGAGTCAGTGAAAAGTTTTGAGAGAACTTCACAACCGTCCATTAACAGTGAGAATTTCAAAGGAAGAACTAAGTCAAGTTCACCTCGCCAGTGTGACACCAAAGACAACCATTCAAGGAAGGTTATGTCACCCTAGAAGGAGACACAAAAGAAAGTAAATAAAGTATGGGGGTAGTAAAACAATTGTAGTAATTACAACAAAGGTGGACATCAGAAAGCCACATGTTGGAAGTTCCTTCCAGAGCTATTCCCAAAGAAGGACCAAAATCCCATGAAAGCACCTATGAATGAACCAGGCGATGAAGCAATTCAACAAGGAAGCCACCTACATGAAGAAAGCTCATTAGCCTCGTTAGGTAAGTAATGGGTAGAAATTTTAAGTAGTTGAGTATGACCACCATTGTAAATCACATGCTGTTTTTTTTTTATGGGAAAAAAATTCTAAAGGTGATGATGTGTATAACATCACTTGAGTATGCAACATAATGATATTTTGGCCTTTATTTGGATAGAAAAGGACATGGGTTCTATTGTAAATCAATGTAAAACTTGACCATGAGTGTTTTATAAACACTTGGGAAGTAAGGACTTGCTTGGAAACTTCCAAGTTATGATACATTCATTGGTAGCTACAAATTTGCATATGGATACATGTGTCAGCTTCAACATTCTAGTTTCGAAGTAAAAATGTTAAGGAAAGGAAGGTGTGTCATGTCAAAGACATTTGTTATGTAGATCAAGAAATAGGGGAGTACATCAACTTGAAATCTCTCTTTATACCTTTGGAGTACCAAAAATACTCTTAGTGGGGAGGATTGATTAGGAGGATCCCTAAAGGCCTAAAAATCAATGTCCTCAAAACTCAGCAAAACTAGAGCCAAGTTGAAGATGTCATTGCAAGGAATCCAACAGCCCAAACAACACATAAATCCTAGTTCTCATGTGAAAGTTATGCCTAGTCAAAGTTACAGTCAAACTTGGCAAAAGAAAAAATTTAGTTAGCACTAGATAAATTTGAGTCTTCACCAAATTGGTAGTCCAACCAAACTATCAGCTAAAGTTTGAGGCTTCCCACTAAAATTGGTGATAGGTTTAGTCGTGGTTAAAGTTGGTGGAACCACCAAATATGGTGGTAGTTCCACAAAAATTGGTGGCAGATTCATGGCCTAATAGCATGGGGGCCACGTGGCCCACTCAAATGGCACAACATGGCACCCAATAGGCAGCTAAATAGGCCTTAGCTAACCAACAGAGTTATCATTTTCAAGTTGCGGAT
>APFE031324785.1:0-14006 GCA_000404065.3 Pinus taeda | reverse complement strand
AGCATAATCAATCCTTGATAGAGTTCATTCAGATGTGTGTGGACCATTCTCGATAGCATCCACGGAAGAGCATAGGTATTATATAATATTTGCTGATGAATTTTCTCGTAAGGGCTTGATTTTTTTCACGTAGAAGAAATATTAGATGTTTGATAAATTTTGTAAATTTAAAGCACTTGTTGAGAAATATACCACCAGGAAAGTTAAATCTCTTAGAAGAAATAATAGTGGAGAATCTATGTCAAATCAATTCAAGAACTTCTATGCTTTAGAAGGTATTTGAAAAGAGTTGATAGAACCTCATAACCCACAACAAAAGGGGTGGTTGAAAGGAATAACATAAGTATTGTGGTAGAGGCATGAGCGATGTTACATGATCAGGGCATACTGTTGCACTTGTGGAAAGAAGCATGCAACATAGTTGTTTATTTGTAGAACAAAAGCCCTCATCTAATTCTCAGGATGAGTACACCAGAAGAAGTGTTTTCAGGTAAGAAACTAGATGTGGCACACTTCAAGATCTTTGGTTCACTAGTCTACTGTCATGTTACCAAGGATGGACAGAACAACTGAGTTAGGCATATTTGTGGGGTACACTAATACACATCACAACTATTGTGTGTACCTACTATCCAACAAGATGACAGTGGTTCACAGAGAAGTGAAGTTCGATGAAGAGAAGTCCATGAGAGGTTCCCTTGAGAGGGAGATTTGGTTACATGAAGATGAGGATATTTTACCTCTAAAGGAGGAACCTCAGGATGATATGGAGAAGCCACATGTAGAGGAGAAGAGAATGGAAGCTCCCACTCATGCAGAGAATTCTAGAGATAGAAGGAAGCACACTAGAGAGGATGAAAGAATGATGCATGATGCTAGAGAGAATGTGGGAGAACTCATATCAAAACATAGGCATAGGAGGTCACCAGATCTGTACACTGTCTACATGGCTCTAATGAGCAAGAGTGTAGAATTTGAGCCATCCTCATTCTAGGAAGCAATGTAGTAATCAGTATGGGTTGATGCCATGGTTGAGGAGTGTTAGTGTTAGTGTCTTCACACCGCCATCAGTGATCAAAATTTTACTCTTTTGAATTCATATTAGGAGTCCCATTCACAATGAGTTGCATTCCATTAGGTCATGGATCAATTGATGGTAGGCGCATTTCAATTTTTCCCTCATGACACATATCTGCTGACCATTTTACATGTGTGATTCAATCAATAGTTCAGGTCTAGTTTCCTTTTCAGTTTATTTCATCAAATATGTTTTAGGTCTTAGGGTTTCAGTTTTGTTAGGTATTAGGGTTTCACCATGTCAAATTTTCAATAACCATTTACCAATAAGGGTACGCAGATACATGAGGAAGACAATAACCATCAGGCACTTTTAATTTCATAATTTGTGAATTTAATAAGTTTTTCACCTCAAACCAGTTTGTGTAAAACAGAGCATTTGTATTTATTTGTAAATTCATGTAATTTTATAAGTTCTCATATGTAATCAATAAGTCTCATGTTTCTCCTGGTCACCTGTTGTTATTTCGAAGTACATGCCACTGCAAAAACAAAGGTCATCAAAGAATTAGTTCACCTATTTTAAGCAAAAAGTCAAGCATCCAAAAAACAGAGCATTTGAAAAAAGCCAAAGGACATTATAAAGTGGGTTTTGGAGAGTGAAAAATAAAAAGTGCCCAAACCATATAAAGGCCATTTCATTCTCAAGTTAATTCATTGTTTCAATTGAAGTTGATGAGAAAAATCGTGATTTTGAGGGATCATTGAGAAAAAGGAAGAAATTTTTGTGTTTTTGGAGGAAACTGCCTAGCACTACGCATAGGATCGGCACAAAGGGGTGCTACACACAGGATAGGGTCTATGCACCTGGGAAGTGCGCTATGCACCTATCATCTGAGCTACCAATTGCTGCTAATTACACAAATTGCTTCAAAACACCCAAATTTCCCTATTTCTAAGTAAGTAATATCACTTTCCTTATAGACAAGAGTGGTTGCATAATTTTTTTGGGTTGTGTTATCTCTGTAAACATTAAACGCTAATTGTTTCTCTCCATATCATTAAACTCTAATTGCTGCTATCTATCAAATACAATCATTACTTCTGTTGTCCCATATCATCTTTCATTGTTTCCCTACAACTGATCCTCCCATACATAATCCCCTCCCTAAACGTTTTCCTACAATACCCTAAACCCTACCATTACTCCCAAACCCTATACTCATATACCCTAGACCCTACCATACTCCTAAACCCTACCATACTCCCAAACCCTACACCATTCATTAACCTACTTATTCCCCACACCCCTATCCCATTCTTATGCACCCTCACTGACTTTCCTATTTAAAATCTCTTCATACTCATCATACCCTCACTCACCAATTATCACTCCTCATTGACCATAAAGACAAACAACAGTACAAATAATGGAGAGGGATAGTGAGTATGAAATGGAGGAAGATACACATAGTGGCAGTTCTAGAGAGAGAGACACTCAAGGCAGAAGGCCTCATAAGAGAGGAAAACATATCAGAGAGGAGTCCACCAGTTTTAGAGAGCTACAAGCCTGCCCATTTTCCCTTTCTTGTTTCAGACATCTGTCATGCTTTACTTTTTGTGAAATGGTGGAAAGGGTAAAATCCCATTATGAATTAGCAAGGTTGTTTGTGACCCATTTGGAGGACAACAATGAAGTAAACCTTGCTGGAGTCACATTCACTTTGTCACCAGCTGTCATTTCAGAGGCTACAGGTATTCCAAATGTGTGTGAAAAGTGGAACAAGGGTCAATATATTGACAGGGAGTACTATGAGCCTTACATTAAGGTTAAATACCATAACAAACTCAGTAGAGTAATTCCCTTTAAATTCTTGGAGGACAGGTTTGCTCCATTAATGAGGATCATCATCAAGTACTTTACTTGTGAAGGTAGGTTCTCCAGACTATATGCCTACCACATTAGATCGCTGATGCATTTCACTAGGGTGAGAATGATGAATATCCCCTACTTGATATTCAGAAACATAGAGAAGTTGACATTGATTGTAAAGAAGAAATCATACCCCTAGCAGCTAACCAATATCTACCACTTCTCTGGGATTAAAATCATTGTCTTACATCAGTTAAATCTCCTTAACATACCATGGGATACCTTCATTTCTCATGAAGTGTTCAAAAGCCCTCAAGTATTTTCATTAGTGACTCAAGAAGAAGGTGGACCTTTAGGACAACAAAAGGTCCAAGAGACTAAAACTATGGGAGTGCTAGTGTTTGTGACCTATGAGAGAGGCACTAGTGTTAGTATTATATTACTAAAGACATGATCATCAAGGAGAAAGAGGATGATATACAAGCCTTGTTAGTCAATTTAGAGAGGGCAAAGTGGATCATCAATTATCTTGAGCAAGAAAACAAGCAATTGACAGACAAGCAAGTCCTCATGGAGTTGCAAATGATCAAGGAGAACCGACAAAAGGTAAATAAGGCAAAGGTCAAGATGACCTACATTGAGAAAGAGATAGAGAATGACCAGGAAACTTGGCTTGAAAGGGTCAGCATTCACCTTGAAAAGCTGATTTCGAAGGCCAATAAAGAAAAGGAAATGCTTCGTCACATGGCCTATCACTATATGAGCCAGAACAAAATATGCAATATAAGGATGAGGAAACTTAAGGGAAGGTTGAAGAAGGACTTCAGTAGCAAAAAGGAGCATGAAAAGCTAAAAATATTGGCTAAGGCCTCACTAGCCCATCAAAGAAACTATTGAGGGAGCCTTGTGCCAAATCTGGGAAAGTTTTTGTGAAATTTTGTCATTTTGAAATTTTGAAAATTTCAACACAGGAAATTGCATTAGGTGCATAGCAACACCGGAGCTATGCTTTGAATGGGACACGTTTTATAGAAATGGATTGCATATTCAGATTTAATATGATGAGAACATCAATCCCTAAAAGTTTCATCAAATTTGGAGCAAATCTTGGTCACCTAAAGGTCAAAAAACCATCAAAAAATGCCCTGTCTGCCTCTTTTTGGACACACAAGAAGCAGTCTTGGGAGATTCAACTTTTGAGGGGGAAAATGACCTCAAAATAAAAACATTAAAGATGTTCTAGAACCTATTCAGGTAGACCTTTCCAACAAGCTATCGTGGGTTTAATTTGGCTAAGGGGAAGGCCTCGACAATTAGCTGATAAGTGGCACTACACATAGGATTAGTTTTACTCAAAAATCCAAATTTCACCTAGTTTTTCTACATGTTGACTTTTTTCTCTCATTTTGGATGAAATTATGAATGTAAATGATGCTATGCTATGTAAATGTAATTTTAAGATAACTCTAGAAGGTAGATTCATCATTTTGAGGTGGTTTGAGGGTGAATGAATTAGTTTCCATGGTTTTAGAGGCAAGTTGTTCCACTGTCGATATTCTTGTTCTTAGTTTAGATATGGTTGAAACTTCCCCTTTTCTCATGGATTCAACCCCGGAAAGTCAGCATGAGTTGTTTGATGCCTATATTATGTACTTTCATAGTCATTTGTAAAGGTTGGACTCTTTTGGATGCTCTGAGCTACATTGTACATCTCTACAGTAGTTTGGCAAGGAAATAAACCAGGATTTGCAGCTATTTTTGTGGGATTCTTGTTGTAATGGGTTTTTGCATTATTTCTCCTTCTATCAATAGTTTTTCTCATGTGTTATGTGTACCAAAATCTAATTCATTCTTCTAAACTAAGTTAAATCAAGATAGATAGGTAGAATACATTGGTAATAGTGCTTTGCCTTAGGAATACATTTACTTTTTGATGTTTTCATCTATTTGAAGAGGACTCATGATCTTTGCATGCCCTCCTCAGCTCCTCACCATTCTTAGACCTACCATCTCACTCAATTTCAAGTGCTAAAACACCTACCTACCTCGCCCCATAGAACAACTTGCATTCCTAACTTGATTTCTCGGACCCAAGCTACCTACTCCATTTGGTCTAGCAACAAACCATCAAAATCAACCCAAAACCCTAGAACTACTATACCTAGCCTAAAATCCATATTTAATTCAGTCATCTCAACTAAGATTGAAAAGGAGATAGCCCTCTCCCGACCTGGTAGGGCTAGCTACTAGGTTAAGCTTGGTTTGTGGTTATCCTAGGATTTCCTCCCATCAGCCTGAGGTCAATCTAGGCTCTAACATAGTGGCGACCATAGTGGGGAAGAAAGAAAAATCACCCCAGTATAGTTGATAAGTTCTGAAATTTTGGATGATAAGTTTAGAATTCAGTAGGCTGAAAAGTGGAAAGTTGTAAAGCAATATCAAACTCTTGAGAATTTCTGAATACACTGGCTTGAAGAAGATACACTAGGTCCAATCTCGATCTCGATCCTCCTCCCGTATTTGAAAATCCTAATCTCATTCCCAGGATACTTAGACAAGAGAGTTTATCAAGTCCTAGACTGGTTTTCAGATCTCATTCATGTCCTATGGAGTGGTTGTTCATTGAAGATCTTCCTTTTGACGAATACTTTGGTTTATCCTTGTTTAGAACCACATCGGATAGCGAATTGCTGGACATAGTTGCAGGCCCAAAATTCACCAAAGAGCTTGAAATTGAAAAGGCCAAATTGATAAGTAACTGAAATCTTCAGAAATCTCCTCAGTCATCCCTCACGACAGATCGAATTCCTGAACTCTCTTATTCGGCTTCAAAATCTTTTGCCTCATCATCATTTCCTCATATTTCAGAGAATCATCCGTCATCTCCATTCATACCTTTACTCCCTCAACAACCTATCATTACCCCTCAAACACCCATCGCTTCTGCTACATCAACTCCACTTGTTGTCACAAATCCCTAAGTTACTTCAACATCAGTTTCAAATCCGCCTTGAGTCATGGCTACCAGATATGCACCTCTCGTTCTACCTCAGAATTTGGATGTTATGCCCACTGATTACCAAAGTAAGATACCACTGTTTGATGCCACTCAAGGTATTATTGTGCAACAACATGTTGATAGGATGGATGACTTCTTTGATCTTCATGAGGTAGATGCAAATAATGTGACCATGAGATTATTCATACAAAGCTTTGGAGGTGAGGTTCGAAAGTGGTATAGAGCATTACCAGCAGGATCCATCAATACTTTTCCAGTTCTACATAGACAATTCGTGGACCGATGGGAGGTAAAGAAAAATCCACTCCAAATTCTATCTGAGTATGAAAATATAAAAAGGAATGTAGGTGAAAGTGTCCAAGATTACTATGCAAGGTTCAATACAGTTTATAATGCTATTCTGGCTGACATTAAGCCACTGATGGGGGCATTGATCAAATTTCATGATGGCTTCAATGCTAATATGGCATATCAGTTGAGAGAAAGAGATATTACCACACTTGAGGATATGCAGAAGAACGTAGTAAGTGTAGAGGCAAATCTGCTAGCCAAGAGATCAAGGATGAAGACTGAAAAGAAGGTGACTATAAAGGAAGAAGCTTCTTCTGTTAAGGCATATCATATACTCCAGAAAATTGAGAAGATGTTTGATTGGTTGACAATTGCAGACAAGCCTGAAACCACAATCAGAAATCCAAACTTCAGGGGACAACAACAACCTCAGTTTAGGATTAGACAAAGGGAGCATAAGGCTCAAGATCAGTCATCACAGCAGCAAGTCAAAACTCCTTTGTAGCAAAACTATGTAGACGGAATGGAGAGTGAAGATGATAATGATCCAGTGGTGGAGGCAAATCATTCTTTTCTGCTGATGGATTGCCCATTTTTCTCACGGAAAATGAAGAATATTCAGAGGTCCCTAATGTTCAAAAAGATGAAGATTACATACTAGAAAATGAAGGGGTTTTAGAGGATGAGTCGGATGATTATCAAAGGTGATATATGAATGCATTGACAACACAGCAGAAACAATAGTCATTGAGAAGTAGAGATGTACCAGTCAGCCCAGTTCAAAAGAGAAAGCAAGTGCAACCCAAGAATGACTCCTCAAACACTCAGAAGAAAGGGAAGGAACCTACTGACCCAACTTCCAGTAAAGGACCATCTGCAAATGAGAAGACCAATCAGCAAAGTGAAACAAAGAAAAAGGTCAAAAAGAAGGACTCTTTAGTCAAAGAGGTAGATAAAGTTTCAACTTTTAGTTTGGAAAATGAGATTGCTAAATTAAAGGTTTCAATTCCTTTGACTGAATTGATGAAGAACAACATTTATAAAAACCAAGTATCCAAAATTTTGAACATAGATCCTTTATCTGATATGGTCAATGTAGAAGATGATAACATAGAGCTCATCTTTGGCCCTGCTTTAGAAGGTAAGTCTGAGGATAGTGAAGTGCCTCCATTCTATATAAGCCTTAGATTGCATGAGTATGTCCTCCATAATTCCATGTTTGATTCCGGAGCCTCTGAAAATTTGATGCCAAAAGCCATTATGGAGAAATTGGGCCTTGACATTACTTGTAAATATCATGACCTCTATTCTTTTGATTCCAGTAGGGTTCGATGTATTTTTCATATCAAAGACTTGGTGGTGTCTCTAGATCAAATTCCAGCCAAGAATGTTCTCATGGATGTGGTTGTTGCGGACATTCCACCATGTTTGGTATGATTTTGTCCAGATCGTGGGGTGCAAAGCTTAAATGGACTTTACAACTAGATTTCTCCTATGCTACCATTCCCGTGTTTGGTCAACTGAGAAAATTGTATAGGGAGAAGAAGATGAAGTACATGATTACAGGCAAGGAGAAACTGCTTAATCATCCAATTAATGTTGTACATATAGATTTAGAGTCATTTGTATTATATTTCGATAGTGGTTTGAATGATATTGATAGTCAATTAGTTGAAGTAGAAGATGTTCTAGAGATTTCAGAAAAATTCAGAGCTATCCTTGATCAAGAAAGACAAACTTGCAAGTACCTCTGAGCAGTCCACATTCCGTAGCAGTAGAAAGGTAAGGAACAACAGCAAATTGAAGAGATCAGTAGGTAAGAAAGAGGATGAAACTGAATCTCAGCACTTAGAAGAAGAAGAAGGCCTATGGAGCATGGATTTTGACAAAGCTGTGGGTAAGGATGGTGCCAGCATAGGGATTTGGATTCACAGCCCTGTTTTCTAGCCAAATAAAGTCCCTAGCAATGTTAGAATTTGTATATAAATTGGCCTTTGACTATTCTAACAATGAAGCACTAATTGTAGGGTTGAAGATTCCCAAAAAGCTGAATGCAAAAAGGATATCAGTCTATGGAGATTCAGAGCTGATAATCAAGCAAGTTAAGGGGGAATATCAAGCCAAACATCCACGGATGAGGGCCTATTGAAATGCAGTTTTGGATCTCTTAAGGATGTTTCCATATTATACCTTGACAGTCATACCTCATGCTCAAAATGTAATTGCATATTCCCTTGCTAATACTGCTAGTAATTTGAAGATCCCGATGAATTTCAATAACAAGTTTGAGATCCATGTCATGGACCGCCCAGTTGTTCCTGACAATCTAAGGTATTGGCAGGTGTTTTGGGATGATAAGGAGATTAATAATTTCTGGCAAAATGAAGTCAACTACAAGGATGCTTCCATAGATTGTGATCGTGATGATGATGAATCGGAAATTGAAGTGAATCAGATGGAAATGTTGCAGCTGAAGGACAATGTCATTCCTAAAGGTCTTATTCCTTTAGAAGAACTTTTGATCAAGATGATGTGGCTAGGAAGCCAAGCTTGATGTGAATCTTGGAACAACCGAGAAGCCCAAGTTTTTGAAATTGTCGAAGACATTATCTCCTGAGGTAAAATCCAAATATGTTAGATTGTTGTGTGAATTTGCTAATGTGTTTTCTTGGGATTATTCAGATCCAAAGGTGTATAACAAAGATATAATTCAACATAATATTCCCATCAAGTCAAACTAGAATCCATTCCAACAGGAGCTGAGGAGAATCAATCCCAAGTTGTTTCCTTCCATTGAAAAAGAGGTACACATATTATACAAGGCTAGTATAATTGTCCATTTCTAATCTTGTTCCTATGAGGAAGAAGACCGAGGATATTAGATTGTGGATCGATTTCTGAAATCTGAATAAAGTGTCATTGAAGGACAATTACCCGCTGCCAAAGATGGATCATATCCTCCAGAGAGTGGTTGGAGCATTGCGCATGTCACCGCTCGATGGATATTCCGGGTATAATCAAATTTTAGTGCATGAATATGACAGAGATAAGACTGCATTCACCACCCCTTGGGTAACATTTCATTATGCTAAAATGCTATTTGGTTTGAAAAATGCCAGAGACACATTTCAGCGTGCAATGGACATCTCTTTTGCCAATGAAAAGGATGTATTTTTGGTTGTATATTTAGATGATTTGACAGTGTTTTCAAATTCAGATGATGAGTATCTTCACCATTTGAGGATTGTGTTTCAGCGATGTAGGAAATTTGGAATATCGCTCAATCTGAAGAAAAGTCTCTTTGCTATGGATGAAGGGAATCTGCTTGGAAATATTATCTCAAAGGAAGGCATCCACATTGATCCTTCAAGGGTAGAAGCAATTCAACATATAGATTTTCCTAGAAACAGGAAGGAGATACAAGCATTCAACAGTAAGATGAATTTCCTATGAAGGTTTGTACCTAATCTAACTGAACATTTGAGAAAAATTACTAATATTTTGAAGAAGGACAATGTGGTAAAGTGGACGAAGGATGCTATGAAATCATTTAATTTGGTAAAGTATGCTTTATCTACAACCCCGGTTTTGATTAGTCCCGATTATACACAAGATTTCATTTTATTCTCCTTTGCATCTGAACATACCATGGCAGTAGTTTTAATGCAAAAAATAGATCAGCTAGAAAAGCCTATTGCATTCTTCAGCAGGACCATTAGAGATGCAGCTTTGAGGTACAACATAATTGAGAAATAGGCTCTTGCTCTTGTCAAAGCCTTGAAGGACTTCCAAGTGTATATTATGCACTCCCACATCCTAGCATACGTTCCTGACGTAGCAGTTAAGGATGTGCTGGTACAAACCGATCCGGAAAGATGGCAGGGAAAATGGATTGCAGCAATGTTAGAATATGATTTGGAGATCAAGCCTAAAAAGTTGATCAAAGGAAAAGGCTTGGCGAGGTTGATCGCAGAATCAAATTTGCATTTTTTAGATATAAATATAATTGCAGCCATGTCTGAGGATGAAGAAGAAAGCTCTCTGATTCAAGTGTCTAAAATGTTCCTTGAGTCATTGTGGTATTCAAATATTGTGTATGTACTTTAGCGCCTCTCACCACCTCTGGAAATGTCAAAAAAGAAAGGTACAAATCTTAAACTTAAAGCTGCTAAATTCTAGATTTGGAATAATTCCCTTTATTGGAAGGATCCAGGAGGTGTTTTGCTAAACTGTTTAATTGAAGATGAAGCCCAGTAGGTGATGAGTGACTTTCACAAGGGTGATTGTGGTGGTCACTTGTTTTGGAAGACAACAACAAACAAAATCTCGCGAGCGGGTTATTATTGGCCAACCTTATTTTCAGATGTCTATAAAACAGTCATGAGCTATCATGAATGTCAGGTCTTTCAAGGGAAAAGAGAGTTGTTGCCTCTTCCCTTGAAACTGGTTGAAGTCAATACACCATTAAGCATTTGGGACTCGATTTTATCAGAGATATTCATCCAACATCATTGGCTCAGCACAAGTGGATCCTAATAGCAACCGATTATTTTACCAAGTGGATTGAAGCAATCCCAACTAGACAGGCAACAAACATGGTAATCATTTAATTTTTGGAATCAAATATTTTATCTCGTTTTGGTTGTCTAGTAAAATAATCATAGAGAATGAAGCTACATTCAAATCCAAGAAGATGAGCAATTTTTGCAGCAAGTATAAGATTACCTTAGGTCACTCCATAGCATATTACCCACAAGGTAATGGTCTGGCTGAATCATCTAATAAGTCATTGGTGAACATCATTAAGAAGCTGCTGGAAACAAATAAGAAAGGCTGGCATAAGAAGTTATTTAATGCTTTTTGGGTGGACAGAGTGAGCCAAAAGAAGTCTATAGGTATGTCTCCATTTGAAATAGTATATGTCATTGACACAATCTTTCCAACATCTCTGGCAGTCTCGGTTGTGAAACGTTTACAGGAAGCTGGTAGTGCGGAAGATGATTTTCAACGAAGAATCAATCAGATGATCCATTTACACCAGATAAGGGAGGAAGTTTTCCAAAATACTTTCAGATTGTAGGAGAAGATTAAAAATATCTATGATCAGAAAACGAAGGTAGATAAATTCCAGCTTGAGGATGTAGCGTTACAGTGCGATTCTAGGAATGAAGACAAAGGCAATCATGGTAAGTTTGAGAACTTATGGAAGGGACCCTATAAGATTGCTGCATATAGAGGGAAAAATGCATTCCTGCTCAAAGAGATGGATGGACAATATTGTTCAGGAGGACCAGTCAATGGTAGGCTCCTGAAGCGCTACTTCTTCTAAGGTGATTTTTGAAATCCTAAAGTGATCATTGTACATACCGTTTTCCTTTCATTGCAAGTGTTCAAAAGTTATAATTCATTTCAGCTTTGGGCCCAAAGTGAAGGCTATAAAGTTGAATGATTTGTATTAGTCTTTGAGTCTTGAGTCAGTCTTTAAGTCTTGTATCAGTCTTTGAGTCTTGAGTCAGTCTTTGAGTCTCGTATCAGTCTTTGAGTCTTGAGTAAGTCTTTGAGTCTTGAGTCCATTTTCCTAGTGTCAGTTTTAGATTTTGAAGTTTATTGACCGTATTGCCCAATGGAAGAGGCACTAGTCTACTTATTCCAGAGATCTATGGTTCTTGGCACCTCTAAGAATCTACCATCCCCATTGGCGCCAATGTTAGTGTCAGTGTCTTCACACCGCCATCAATGATCAAAATTTTACTCTTTTGCATTCATATTAGGAGTCCCATTCACAATGAGTTGCATTCCATTAGGTCATGGATCAATTGATGGTAGGCACATTTCAATTTTTCAGGTCCAGTTTCCTTTTTAGTTTATTTCATCAAATATGTTTTAGGTCTTAGGGTTTCAGTTTCATTAGGTATTAGGGTTTCACCATGTCATATTTTCAGTAACCATTGACCAATAAGGGTAAGCAGATACATGAGGAAGACAATAACCATTAGGCACTTTTAATTTCATAATTTGTGAATTTAATAAGTTTTTCACCTCAAACCAGTTTGAGGTGAAAAAGAGAGCATTTGTATTTATTTGTAAATTCATGTAATTTTATCATTTCTCATATGTAATCAGTGAGTCTCATGTTGATCCTGGTCACCTACTTTTATTTCCAAGTACATGCCACTACAAAAACAAAGGTCATCAAAGCATTAGTTCACGTATTTTAAGCAAAAAGTCAAGCATCCAAAAAGCAGAGCATTTGAAAAAAGCCAAAGGACATTATAAAGTGGGTTTTGGAGAGTGAAAAATCAAAAGTGCCGAAACCATATAGAGGCCATTTCATTCTCAAGTTAATTTATTGTTTGAATTGAAGTTGATGAGAAAAATCATGATTTTGAGGGATCATTGAGCAAAAGGAAGAAATTGTTGTGTTTTTGGAGGAAACTGCCTGGTGCCACGCACCAAAACTTGGTGCTACGCATAGGATCGGCCCTCTGCACCTGGCCATTTTCTCCTTTGTTATTCTGAACAGGCCCTATGCACAGGATAGACGCTACGCATCTGGGAAGTGCGCTATGCACCTGTCATCTAAGCTGCCAATTGCTGCTAATTACATCAAATTGCTTCAAAACACTCAAATTTCTCCATTTCCAAGTAAGTAATATCACTTTTCTTGTAGACAAGAGTGGTTGCATAAATTTTTTAGCTTGTGTTATCTCTCTAAACATTAAACCCTAATTGTTGCTGTCCATATCATTAAACTTTAATTGCTGCTATCTATCAAATACAATCATTACTACTACTGTCCCATATCATCTTTTGTTGTTTCCCTACAAATTATCCTCCCATATATAATCCCCTCCCTAAACTTTTTCCTGCAATACCCTAAACCTTACCATTAATCCCAAACCCTATACTCATATACCCTAAACCCTACCATACTCGTAAACCCTATCATACTCCCAAAACCTACACCATTCATTAACCTACTTATTCCCCACACCCCTATCCCATTCTTATGCACCCCCACTGATTTTCCTATTTAAAATCTCTTCATACTCATCATACCCTCACTCACCAATCCATCACTCCTCATTGACCATAAAGACAAATAGCTGTACAAATAATGGAGAGGGACAATGAGTATGAAATGGAGGAAGAGACACACAGTGGCAGTTCTAGAGAGAGAGACACTCAAGGCAGAAGGCCTCATAAGGGAGGAAAACATATCAGAGAGGAGCCCACCAGTTTGAGAGAGCTGCAAGCCTGTCCATTTGCACTTTCTTGTTTTAGACATCAGTCATGTTTTACTTTTTGTGAAATGGTGGAAAGGGTAAAGTCCCATCATGAATTAGCAAGGTTGTTTATGACCCATTTGGAGGATAGCAATGAAGTAAACCTTGCTGGAGTCACATTCACTTTGTCACCAGTTGTCATTTCAGAGGCTATAGGCATTCCAAATGTGGGTGAAAAGTGGAACAAGGGTCAGTACATTGACAGGGAGTACTATGAGCCTTACATTAAGGCTAAATACCATAACAAACTCAGTAGAGTATTTCCCTTTAAATTATTGGAGGACAGGTTTGCTTGTCAAGATCATCATCAAGTACTTTACTTGTGAAGGTAGGTTTTCCAAACTGTATGCCTACCACATTAGATTGCTGATGCATTTCACTAGTGTTAGCCTCCTGCTGCAGTAGGTTACTCATATTTCATGATTGACATTTTTACAGGCCAAATATGTCATACTTTGCAGGCTACAATGCTCCATATTTTCTAAACAGACACCAAAGAAGGAGGCCATGAAAGGGTGCT
>APFE031324775.1:12966-85883 GCA_000404065.3 Pinus taeda | reverse complement strand
ATTAAATAACAATATATTCCAAATATTTTCTAGTATACTTTTCTTATCAGTTTTGGAAATTTTGAAATTATATATATTTTAGTTTGTAAAATTGTATAATCAAATTATCCTAAAGGTTATTAAGAGTATCAAATGGATTTGTAAATTTAAAAAACACGATTTAAACACTGTAAACTTACAATTGATAATGAAAACTTAAACGTTTACAATGATTTTTTAGACAAATTTAATTAATTTGAAATAAATCTCATATATTAGTAACTCTTTAGAAATGAAATAGCAAAATAATATTACTTTAAAATCTTTTATAATAATAATAATAATTTGTTTAATATATTTGATAATTCAGATGAAGGAAACTAAATATTGATTTTTTTTATTCAATATATTAATTTTTCTTTTATTAATAAACATTTGATTTAAATTTTCTTAATTAATTAATTTTATTTAGAAATTAATATATTGATATATAAATTTATAAATCTTTAAAAAATAAAAAATATAATTATATTATTAATATAAAATATATAAATAAATTTAAATAAAAACACATAAAAAAATAAGTTTAAAAAAATAATAAATTTTAATAATTATAAAACAATAACGAATATTGCTTAAAATTTTATCGTAGTCCATCTTTTCTTTCAACCAACTAGATTAACTGACCCACACTAGTGTTCCAGAATTTCTCTACACCCACCCACTAGAGTGTAGGCAAAACTACACGAGTCTTTGAGATTTTCTAATACTTTTGCTCTGTATTTGACTAGAGGTGTGGGCAGGCCTGGAATTTGATGAGCTGTAGTTCCTACTACAATTCATATACGATAAAGATATATTAAAATGACAGGATTAAAATGACAAGACAACTATGAGACGCTACAAAATATGAAGTATGAAGTTTGTGAGGTTGAAACTTAAATCCATGTGATACCCATCATAAATCAAAGGAGGGATAATAAATATAGTACTAAGTGCTCACCTTATACCTTTACAACTTGTGCAAATCTCAACATTCCATATAGTTTTAAGTGCATCAACATGATCATTATCTTTGGTTGGTATGCTATTAATTAAATATAAAATTAAATAATTGTTTCAACGTGGTTGGTATGCTATTAATTAAATATAAAATTAAATCATTGTTTCAATCCTGAAAACACCATACCATATAGTATCCAACATTATGTAATTATGGTTTTTAGTTTATCTTCCATGTTCAGATGGTTTACTCTACAACCCCAATCCCAACCCTATTGCTCCGCAACTTGCTGTAACCCTATTGGAAGATTTTGTTTCTTCTAACAAATAAGCATGAGTTAGCACAAATTTGTGAAACGTGGTCTTTGAAATCATGATGATGTCTTCATGGTAATTTTCCAGTTTTATTTATTTATTAGTCCCTGCCCTCCGGGCCTAGCAGGGACTATAGCAATCGATTTTGGTCGGTGACTATTAGTTTGGCACGGCAACCCATAAAACTATTTCAACATACAACAAAGTCCCTTCGAATGACACGAAAACCAAAACCATATTTTTTATTTGTTTATGCTGTTAACCAATCAGAAACATGTTCGTCTTATTTGGCCTCAGTACGAGGTATACAAGCTGAAAAGTTAGGCTAAATTTGGCAAAAGTATAAGTGATTAAGAGCTTCATGAACTAATGCTAGGTTTCCCTTAGCATTAATCACCTAACATTTAATGTTAGGAATACTTATTGCGGATGATATCTGCTAAACCATGGCTGCTGCCCACCTTGCCGCCGTGTCGAAATTGCCCTGGCGTGTCAATTTGCATGGAGGCAACCGACTTTACTTGCCTCCCTTAAAATGCCTTCACCCTTTGCTTCATCTGCAACGTCGCTTCATCTGCAACGGCCCTTCGTCCAAATGCTGCTCCTCCTTGCTTACGATTATCAATTGTCTATGGCACGCCTGTCACACACAGTGATATATGTATGAAGATGTCTCTTAATCCAGATGATATGTAAGTATGATGTTGTGAATACACATATTTCTCCATTTTTTTTAAAATTGCAATGATTTATACTTTATACTAATTACCTGCGGTAGTCATAATATCGAGCTTCAGATGGCGTTCTCCAGGTAGTCAGACGGCGTTCTCCAGTCGATGAAAACTCCTGCAGCCATGTCTACCCTGGAAGCGTATGTTGAATTATTATGGTATATGCCATGGTTTAGATTGATTTCCAGTGTTTTGAATTTTCACTGCTTGTGCCTGCATTATAATTTATGGTCTCATCTATAACTGAATGGTTACATTATATTACATAAAGTTGTACTGTCATGCCTGCATATCGTAAACAGTTAATAACAGAAACAATGAGAATGGTATCAAAGGAAAAATTAATGTGAATTGAGTGGTCAACAGTGTACTCCATATATTCAAAATACACATAGCACACTGGGTACATTACAAATAGAATGCGCAAATTAATAAACAGTATAAATGCATAGCGAAATACCTGCATGGCCAACAAAATATGTTGGATCCCACGAAGCTCCTTCTGAAGGACATCTTCTTGCAATTCTAATACTCGAATTGCTTCTGATGTTTTCTGTGCCAGTGCCGTTGTCTGTAAGAGCAATTTGGATCACAGATCAACAAAGCAAACAATGTTCAGTAGAGTTACATTTAAAAATCCAAGAAACTTGCCTGAGTCTTAAATTGAAGAAAAAAATTCAAAGTGTATCACAGCCAAATAGCATGCATGCTTCAATCAGGTAGACCCTATCAAGGGATCGTTCTGACCAACTTGAAAACACTATACAGATACAAAAATCAAGAAATTTCCCTAGAGCACAACTGCTTCGAGAATGGTTCTTGGTGGCAATGCAATTCAACCAACAAGGTAATTTACTCTTATGCAAAGAGATTGATCAAATTCTGCATGAATTGTACATGCAAAAAAGCAATTTCTTTAGTGTGGTTGTATTTCACTCTTTTAGATATGCAATGGGAAAGAAGTGAAATGGTGGTCCATCCTGAAAGCACATTCTTACCTGAATACTATAATCTGTGCAACCACAATAAATTTTCCCTTCTACCATGGTAAGGCACTTGACATTCTTGTTAGGAATAGCCAACTTTGAGCTTCCGTTCCAATTATGAATCTGCAACTTGTCGCATGAGATTGACAATACCTAAGCACAGATGTCATCTGCATTACATGATCATAACCTTTTTTGAAATCCAATATACAAAAACTGACCTTAACTCCAGTCCCTTGAGTGACAGAGCAGGCAATGTCACCTTTAAAATAAAGGGCTTCTATTGGGTCTTTCATGTCATGAACCTGTATACAATGAATTTCTTCTCGTCCTACTGCCCAAACCTGCATAATAGAATAAATAGCCATGTAAAACCCAGTTTAAAAAATAACATCAAAGGAAACCAACCAGCATAATAGAATAAATAGCCATATTACCACAGGCAGCATACAGATTAATGATTTTGGTTCCTAGATTGTTCTCCAGATGCCTCCACTGGAAGCATTCAGAGAGCCACCTGTAGTCCATGCAAGTAGGCTCTCATACGTGCCACATTGTAGTTCAATTTCGCTCCCTTCAAACAGACCTGATATTCACCTCACATCATCCAATTAACTTTGACCTAACGTTCGCAAAAATATATTAAATTAGTTTAATATTAACTTTACTCTAACCTAACGTTCACAAATATATATAAAATATAGTTTAATATTAACTTTACTCTGACCGCCCAGGTTTTGGTATGGCCGCGCGTCTGGAGACACCTTGCAGGACTTTATCATTATTTGTGGCATGGACACGTCTCTGAGAACATTAAAACCCCTAGATTTATCGGTGTTGCAGATGACCTTGATGACATTGTTTTGCAGCTGCTTGTTGCCTTTGGCAGTACTCAAGGCCTGCAAATTTATCGAAAGTGTAACGATCAAATGTTCGTTTTTTTGTTGAAGGTAAAAGTTAAATTTAGAGTAAAATGCATCGACGAACTCACCCAATCGTGACAGGAGACGAAGAAATGGTCCCTCCCCTGTGTACTGTCTGAAAGTTCCCATGGCCCGAACTATCAACCACAATGTAATGGGACACAGGTATCTTCGAATCCAACTGCCACATTCTGCCATCAGATCTGCGTCTTTGTCTTCAACCTGTCCTCGCTTTCATTATAAAATAACTATCAAAACAGAGAATAATTGAGCAATACCATTTGGCTCTGGCAGTAATCTTGAGTGCCGAAGGCTGAGGAACACCACACGGGCCTTCAGTCGCAATCTTGTAAAGGCCATAAAACTGCAACTTAACATCATTCGATATCTTCTCAGATGACTGAGCAGCGATTGATGCAACATATGAAGTTGCAGCCCCGAAAGTATCTTCCAACTCCGTGCTCTGAACTCCTTCCCAATCATCATCCTCATCCAAATAAACTTCCCCGTATAAATCACCAGAGCCAGATTCCTCCATTGTCTGACCATCAAAACCCTCATTCTTAAGGCTTTTTCCCTCATATTCTAGGGTTTTGCCATCACTTTTCATGGATTTTTCGCCAATTTCTTCCTTGTACTCGTGAAGCTATGATTTTTCTTCTGTGCTGCAATGCTTTTCCGAGGTTTGTGCCTTGCTTGGAGTTTCGATCGTCGATTCCACTGTCTGATGGCCAGTGATTTCTGATTTATCATCTTTGGACGAAGAAAATCGGGATATCAGTTTTGCTATCATGAAGGTGAAGATCAGGGCAATGCCCGCGGATAGAGCAAGCTCCTGCCAATCCCCCATTAAGTCTCTTGTTTTCCCTTCGATGGCCCTCTGGTTCAAATTATGACTTACTGGTAGAATAACGTTCAAACGAATTAAAATGGACAGTAACGCGGAGAATCATAAAACTATACAATACACTAAAATGTTGGAAAGGACCACGGGCTATAGCGCTCTTCAGGGTGGACGGGCACGTGTAATACATGCAGGTGATTGCTAACTCTTATTATTCAATTTATACAGCAAAGAAAATATTCTGTTGCTTATATGTCTATGAATATTGTCTTCTAATGGCATAAATTTGTTATGGAACGTGGCGTTTAAATGTGCTCGAAATTTCATATCACTCTCTTTTTTGTCCTTTTTTTAATAATTCCATATATTCAGACATAATATCTAAAATTTTTTGGTTGGGCTTCCCTCTAAAAGATTTTGTCTACCGTAATGAATTGCCCATATTTGCCTATATAACGAATTTGCTCATATTAAGAACCATAAGACAACCTATGTACATCATGGTTCAGGGTAGGGTTTCAATGGAAGCAACCAAAACTGAACTCAAAAATATTTCACCACAACATCAATCCGAGATTTGCTTCTGAATTAATTCTACGTCTGAACTCCGTCGCCCACAACCCAGAAGCTCTGACTCCTGAAGTTCTTTGAACCTCAAGAAGAAACAGCGAAGTTCACTGTACAAATCCGTTGTTCAGAAATTGACTGCAACCAATGTGTAAGTGGGCGAAACCCCTTTTTTTTTTAAGTTGGGTGGCAGGGAGAGGCTGGTTTTACCCATGCACCTTACCAGGGAGCATGAGCTTTTTATATGAAGACTTGCCCACATAAATATTGAGATTAAACGCATATCAAAGCAGTATAATTATAATGATTTCATGTAAACATGTTAACCCTTCACTAAGTATTAACGTATTTATTGATTTCATGTTGATTGTAACTTTTGAAATATTTCGGAAATAAATCTACTTCGATTTCCAAAAGATTCTAATATTTACAATCAACTTCAACTTCCAAAAGATTTCAAGATCTACAATCAAATGACACTCGTATACTTACTAATCATAGACATATCATGGCTTTTCGAAGAGTCATTCATATGACAACATCGATTATATGACTACGTGGTAGCACAGCCTCGGGCTCACCTCAAGCTGAATGAATGACCAGAAGCTGAATGAAACCGAGCCTTCATGTTTGTCTGTCTGGCTGGCTTACTGTCTGGCTGGCTTGTTGTCTGGCTGGCTTGCTTGCTGTCTGGCTGGCTTGCTTGCTGTCAAGCTCAAAGCTGCAAGAGTATTGACAGGGCTGGCTTGCTGTCTGTCTCGCTGGCTTGCTGTCTGGCTGGCTTGTTGTCTGGCTGGCTTAACTGCTCTCAAGCTCAAAGCTGCAAGAGTATTGACAGGGCTGGCTTGCTGTCTGGCTGGCTTAACTGCTCTCAAGCTCAAAGCTATTGACAGGGCAGGGACTAGCTGCCCCGCAACCTGCCTTGTTATTATTATAAAATATTTTATGGCAGACCAAAATATATTTATTTATGCACATACTTTCTTTCCCATTGTTATAGAATTAATTTATTCTTCTTTTAGTTTTGTTTAGACCATAGTGTGTTCGAATAATGATAATTTTCTTCTTCTCTGTTCAATGGTTAATCCCTTGTTCCATGGTTGACCTACTTTTTCGAGCCACAAACCATTGAACATCTGCCTCCACTTTGGTTACCATCCCACTCCATTATCTTGTGGACTATTCAAATTAGATCGAAGGTGTAACCCAATTTAGAAAATAAAAAGAAAACACTACATAGAATCCCCAGGAAAAGAAAGGCCATGTTTGAAATAGAGGTAATGTGAAGTAATGGGGCAACCTTGGATCTTACTTATTTTTCTTTATTATTTCTATAATAAAGAATGGTCCAGCTACAAGTTCCAAAATAGTAAACTTGTACTTTTTAAGTTTGTTTAATCATTCACTCATTTCTTTTTGAGTTTTCCATATAATAGTAGTGTGAATCATTGCTTTTCGCCTTTTCCAAGTAATAACATGAGTTGTACTAGGCCTTCACTAGTAATCCACACAATTTCGTAAATGGTACTTAATCATTATAGAATTTTTAAGGTCTAAAATGGGTCTCAAAACAAAAATATATAACCAAAGTGAACTTTATAATAACCAATAGGATTCAATATGATCATGTCAACCACGGGGATGATTCACCATTTTTCTAATAAAAAAATAAAAAATAAAAAACTACTTTAGCTCATATTTGCAACTTATCTCTGTACGATTTAACTCAAATTTAGAGCATGAGAATTGCTGGAAGTGAAATTTAATTTCTCATCCACGTAGTACTCATGTTGTATATTTTTTATGGACCCTACTATATGAGAAGTGAAAAATACATGAAAAAATATGATTGCAATCATGTTGTTAATGTATATTTATTTTTTTGTGTAGTAGGGTCCATCAAAAGTATGCAACATGGATACAACTTGGATGAGCAAATAAATTTTGCATCTAACGAGTGCTCCTGCCAAAAATTTGAGTAAAACTATAGGGAGATAAGTTGAAAATATGAGTTGAAAAAATAGTTTTTGTTGAATTGAGGCTTCTATGATCCATAATATATATAGAAGATTTTTCGGCGTAAATCACATTTAGAAAAACCTTTGTCGACACATTTCGAACCAATTAGTGTGGTTCATCGTCAGGACAAGCTGAGGAGTCAGATCAAAGCTGTAGATTATATAGGGAGAGCAGATCCTCAAATGATTATGTTGACTGGGTTGACCATCAATGGCTATCTAAATGGCTTAGAATAAAAATAAAATAAAACATTAATAAGTTAAAGAAAATCGAATAAATAACCCCTTGAAATGCATTAGTTTAATCAAATTCAACATATTAAAATATTTTACTTGGGTTAATAAATTATTCAATCCAACTCATTTATAATTTATTTAATCATATATATAAAGATGGGGTTTTATATATAATAGAAAGTTATATTCTCAAATTTGAATTATTATATTAAGTTACCTATTCCTAATTTATTTAATCAAATGAATTGCTAGAGATGAGAAAAGGGGGTTTTTATTAGTTTATTTAATTATTTATTAATTAACTAATTTATGAATTAAAAAATTATAATTATGATTTACTGGAAAAAATTAATGAGCTTTGGTTTCTATTTTTAGTTTTACTTCAATTTATAAGATTAAAGGTAGATAACAAATAGGAATAATCATATACATGACATGTAATAAAAATTAAAACGAGTGTCATTTTTTTAATTATAATTTTTTTATTTTAACTTATTATTATTATTATCAATTATATATATATTATCTATATACTATATATATATATATATATATAATATATATATATATATATATATAATTTTATTTATTTATTTATTTTTAACAAAGAGGACATGAACAGGACAATAGCAAAAAATATAACTAAAAAGGAGAACCCTAAGAGGAAGGAAAAGGAAGCTTTAAGGAGAAGGAGCCAGGGAGAGGGAAAACCCTGACAAGACTAAGAAGAAAGGGCAGGGATCCAGCAACGACTAATCTTCCAACCATCATCCCTATTGAGATTGTTAGGCCTTTTTTCAATTTCAATCGCTTCCTTGATTTACGGTGATGGAAATGGGCAACCTTGGTAATAACCTTGGCCTCCTCAATACAAACGTGATGCATGGTATTTTCTGCATGCTCTACTAATGTTGAAGACTTGGTTCTCCCATGCCTTATGTCAGCTGCATGTTCATTCAACCTTTGATGGATGGAGTGCCCAGTCTCCGCGATATAAGGGGTCCCACAAAAACAGGGGATCAAATAGACACCCTTCATGTCCTTAGGGTCAATGGGATCTTTCACCGATCAGAGGGATTTTCGAATAGTGTTGAGAGGCCTAAAGGTTGAGGGAATATTATACTTCTTAAGGATTATAGCAATCTTGTCTGTGGTTCCCTAGACATAGGGAAGATGGATACCTAGCAGGTGTTCTTTAAGTTCTTTTTTAACAATCAAGTTTTTCGAGGCTTTAAGAAAAGCCTTTTGACCTAGGTGCCTACTATAGAGATTCTCCACAAAGACATTAAGGAGATGGGATTTTTCCTTATCGAAGCTCTTATTATCCCAAATCCTAAGGGCACGATCATGATAGTTTTTCTTTCTTCCCTCTAAGATTTGATGATATAATTTAATCTTATTTTATTGTTCCACTATTATTTTATAATATTCCTTATGAGACCCATTTTATACCTCAAAATTTCTTAATATAACCCTTAAACATGGTCCCCTTGCTTCTCCACTATAAGTTGAAATCCTTTAATGTTAAAAATATAGGGAATAAAGCATGCATTGCTTCAATTTTAAATCTTCTCAAAAGTTACCCTTGTTCGAGAATGAAATTTTTAGAGTCCAAATAATCATACTATAAATTTAGTCAAGTTATCCTAATGTGTTTCCTAAAAGTTGGAATACTTTATGATATCAAATATGGTAGAGTGGATTCATGTAATATCTAAAATAAAGGAAATCTTGTTAAATCAATGTACCCACAAATAACAAGTATATTTATAGCTTCAAAAAAAAATCTCATGACTATTTTCATATTTCTGCTTTATGAATAAAATGCATTATTTATAAATGGGAAAGAGTGTAAGTTAGATTTGATCGCATTTTTCAATTCTGTTTACATGGAACTCAATACTTTGCTTGATAATTTATCAAAAAAGAGACTCTATTTACTTTAGGCTTTTAACCTATATTATTCTACTTGAGTTTATAAATGGTTTTCTTGTCAACATTCTTTCTATGTCAACATTTTTTTATTGGATTAGTTTATATGAATTATATGTAATTTGCAGAGTCATCTCCCATACACCCCCAACCACAACTTGTTAGGGTGTTGGGGGATTTGTGATACATGGTCAGGCTAGGTCACGTAGCCATACTAGAGTGTCTATTCCACTCATAGATCCTCCCTCCAACACTAGTTGGAGTGTCAAAGGTAGTGTTTGTCTTCTTTGATGATCCTGCTACAGATAGTGGACATTCTTCACTTGTTTTAGATACACATATTACATTTTTAATCCTCTTTAAACTTTATGTATTTATGTCTTGAAATTGTCTTTAATTTTTAAATCATCTTCAATTGATGTGTTTGAATTTAATGTATATTTTATTATTCTTCTATTTTGTTTTATATATTAAATTATGTTTATGATTTGCAAACCCTCAACAGGGTGAAGATGAGGATCAAAGTGAAGTTTCAATCCCTTCGTGAATTGACGCTATAACAAGTATCACAGTTGAATATTTTAGGTCCCAACAAACATGGATCACATGAGAGCTAAGTAAAATATTTGCTAGTTCGCCTACTAGGCATAGTTTGTCTTTGATGTTGTATAGCATCAACATGTACATTGAGACATACCAGAGGCTAGGACCATAAAGCCACCTCCTATATTCCATACATAGGATTACGATGCTGGAGGTTAAATTCCCACATAATTGGAAGGCGATGAAAGATGCCACCAAGAACATTGATGTCCATGGAGAGTTGTTTGACATCTCTCCAGACTGTCGTGCTAGACATGTTATTCCAATTCCACTAAAATACTTTAAGAGTGTTGATGTGGCTCCTTTTGTTTATGATCGATCCATTGGAATTGGGTCCAGTTACCCCACCATGACAAGGTCCCCATTTACTTTGCAAAGCATATATATGTGGAGTTTCTGCTACATATGAGGCCATATTACACGAATATTGGATCTAAATTTTATGGATCCAATTTGGGACATGGTTATGAATGTGTTGGGGCTCGTAAGGACCCTTCGCATGTAGCACCATCTCCAAGATTGTTTTCATGATCATCTCAGAGCATGGTATTTCTGATGGAGCTAGAGTAGTCGTCACAACTTAGCATTGAGACTAGGCATACCATTGCAGATAGCATGCAGAGGAAATTGGCTATTGCACATGTCACATTGTGTGGAGAGATGAGTAGACCACCCTCATTTCCTCTTGGCCCACCAGTCGCATTACATGATGATTCATATCTTGAGAGTCTAGTACGTCACCAACATTTGTCATATGCACGTACGTGTCATGATACTATTTGTGACACTTGGAGGGTGCATGGCCCATGTGACACATACCAGGTGCATATATAAAGAACTTTTGACTTGTTCACCATATTATACATTATTTATATTAATAATTTTATATCAGATTGCATTTATATTAATAATTTCAAGACAACCTGCATGCACAACCCAGCTACATAGATGATCTTTGAGGTCATCTGGGGTGGTATTTGACTAACCAGAGCAACCTCCTCTAGTGGATGTTTCCATGGATTAGTCTCCTCCACCTCCACCTCCACCTTATAATGCTCATGGACAACAATTGAGGTAAAAAAAATATTCCTAAGATTTTAACATTTTCTTTTTTTAAGTTACATGTATGCACGCTAATTAATTCATAGACTAATTATAATTTGTATTTTCCATTGTGCACATAGGCCCAAATGAAGAGGGGTGTTGATGTTGCAGTTATGTGGACACATGAGTGGGATTCCAAGCATGGAGGCATTGAGCCATACCTAGGGGAGCACCAAATCCAAATTGACCAGACCCTGATCCCATTTGAATTCCATTTTCACTCCACTAAGTCACAAGTAGGGGACTATTTAAATGCATAACTCAAAATCATTTATTTCTATACTGTTTATTTTGTATAAAAAATGTTCTAATTAATTTGAATTTGAACGTGTTATATTGCAGTATTAAATTATGGATGCTCACTATGTGCAACGAAAAACACATAAGAGTTCTAGAAAAAATACTTTCTAGAGTGGATCATAGATAGTTTGTATATTTTCAAGCCCATTTCGTAAGGCACATTCACATGTGATGTACAAAATTTGTATATTTTCATACTTGGGCAGTTCATGAATACATGAACATTATTTTAGTTTTTGGATTCTTATTATTTCAATTTGTGGATGTTCATGTATAATGTAATTTGTATATATTTGCATATGGACAATTATTATCATAGATAACTTACAAAATAACAATTTTGAATTGTCAGGAAATAAACTAAGAAAATAAGTACAATCTTAGACTATGATGCAAGTCACTTTGTTAGTTAAAATGAACTAAAATATATGTTCATGGTTCAATTAAAAAACACAAACAGGATTGAAATACATTTTAAGTTCAATTTTAAAATATGTCTTCAAATAGCAATGTTAAACTAATAAGTTTTATTAAATTCTATTTCTTTTGAGGTCGTCTATAGGAAATTAGTCATATCACATTATATAAGTCATATGAAATCGAATTTAATATACCAAAAAACTATTAATGATGTTGGGTATGTGTTATATTCTTTCCATGACTGACCCTCAAATGAATTTTTTGGGGTCTAGTTTTGTGCATGGTTTTCACACATGGTTTTAGGCACGATGGTTTTCTTCCTATGGTATTTTGTAGATCTGGTCAAGGGAACTATTATTATGTTCTAATCCAAAGTTAGTGGATTGTGATTTATCAATGCTTCAACATGTATATATATGTATTGTAATAATGAAAGGAACATAATGAAAAATCAATATTGTAGTCTTGATTTTGGAATATAAGGAAAAATATTTGTGTATATTTGTTTTATGTTCTCACCATTATTTTTCTATTTTAAGAATTTGTTTATAGGTGATTTCTGTACAGGGTTGAAACATACATTTGGTATTAGAGCAATTTCATCTTCAAGGGAATGCCTTTGCTACTAAGGGGTTTTGCTCGAGCCTATGGTAGACCTTGTTCAGTGGGAGATCTACGAGATTAATTCTTGTGGTAAAAGAAGATGACGAACATTGGAAATATAGAGAACGATAAATTTAATGGTCATAGTTTTGAGTTTTGGAAGATCAAGATGGAGGATCTGTTGGTGGATCGAGATTAGTGGATTGTTGTAGATCCAGGCATGACACCAACATGAATGTCAATAAAAGATTGGGTAAAGTTAGATTTGAAGGTGAAGAGCACAATACGATTTTGTTTCTTAGATTCAATATTATTGAATGTATCAGGGGAAGCTATGGCGAAGGCTTCGTGGGACAAGTTATGGAATTTATGCCAATCTAAGTCTTTGGTGAACAAATTGTTCTTCCAAAAAAATATGTATAACTTGAGGATGAAGGATGGAGACTCAGTGACAAAGAATATGAACACTTTTAACACTGTGGTAAGCCAATTGTAATTTGTCGATAAAAATATTGTAGATGAAGATAAGTGCATAATTTTTTTGTGTTCTCTACCAGATTTGTGGGATAGTCTGGTTGTTGCTATAGGTAACAATACAATTACCTTGATGTTTAATGAAATAGTCTCATCCTTGTTGTCAGATGAGATGAGATAGAAAAATATGGAGAGAGAGAATGGAGGTGCTTTTTCTGTATGAGGACAATCCCATAACATAAATAGAAATAAGTCCTCAAGTGGAAGATCTAAATCTAGAGGGAGATCTAAATCTCCAGGAAAACATGTGAAGGTATGTTGGAAATGCAGAAAATAAGGGCACTACAAAAAGGATTGTAAATCTAAAACTCCTGGGAAAGGAAAGGGATTTGATGATGCTCCTTCCGCAGAGGTGAAAACTACCTTAGATGAAGGTGGAGATGTCAACTTGACTTCTTCTTCAAGCACACACGTAGATCATGAGGGATGGTTGACTGAGTCAGGTGCATCCTTTCACTTCACTCCCCATAGGGAGTGGTTTTGCAAGTACAAGAAATATGATGATGGTGATTTCTTCTTAGGGGATGACAGGAAGGCCCATTAGGGGATTTTTGAGGTCAAAAATGGGCCTTCCAAGGAAATTATAAAATAATAGTGGAAATAATAAAATAAAATTATATTACATCATCAAATTTTAGAGGGAAAAAAGACAAAACTATTTGTTCAACTCGTATTTTCAAATTATCTCCGTATCGGTTTACTCAAATTTTGAGAGGAAACACTCGTTGGATGCATAATTTTATTCCTCATCCAAGGAGTACCCATGCTACATACTTTCAATGGACCCTACTACATGAAAAATGAGAAATACATGAAAAACATGATTGCAATCACGTTTTTTCATGTACTTCTCATTTTTCGTGTAGCAGGGTCCATTGAAATTATGTAAAATGAGTAATCCTTGTATGAAGAATTAAATTTTGCATCCAACGAGTAGTCACACTTGAAATTTGAGTAAAAACTTAGGGAGATGAGTTGAAAATATGAGTTGAAAAAGTAGTTTTATTATTTTATTATTTTTCAATCTTTGTACTTTTTTACTCCAAAAATGGTGAATCATCCCCCATGGTTAACATCATCATATTGAATCCTATTTGTTCTTATAAAGTTTAATTTGGTTGTACATTTTTCTTAGGAGGCCCATTTTAGACCTCAAAAATCACCTAATGAGAATCATTAGACAAAGAAAAGTCAAGCTAAAGTTGCAAGGTGTAAGGATTAGAAGACTTCTTGGTATTCTGCATATTCCTACGTAGCTAGAAATTTGATTTCTATAAACAAGATGGATGATGTAGGTGTAAAAATAGTGGACGAGAAAGATACCTACAATATGGTTCAAGGAGCACTTGTATTGATGCAGAGAGTTTGGATTAGAAATCTATGCAAGATTCTAGGTAGCATTATTATTGATGGGTGCAACAATTCTATGGTTCCTAAAAGTGGAGCAAAAATCTAGTGGTCTCTCGAGAAAAGACCATACTATGGCATCAAATGCTTGGACATATTGAAGAGAAGGGCCTTCAAATATTGCATGGTAATGGTATGGTATATGGTATGTTTAATTTCTTTTTGAATTTCAATTTCTGTTAACATTGTGTATATGGGAAATGGAATCAGATGAGATTCTCCTCAGGTGCCAAGAGTGCAAAAGAGATATTAGAGCTTGTGCACAATGATGTGTTTGAACCTATGTTAGTTCCATCACTGGGTATGTCTGTGTACTATTTCTCATTTATAGATGACTTCTTGAGGAATACATGGATACATTTCCTTAGGAAGAAGTCTGGAGTCTTTGAAAGGTTTAAAGAATTTAAGGCTCTGGTGAAAATAAAATAGAGAAGAAGATCAAGGTGTTAAGGAAAGATAATGGTGGAGAGTTTTTCAAGAAGGGATTTGAATAGTTTTGTAATAAGAGTGGTAGAGAATTATAGAAGACTACTCCATACACACCTTAGGAAAATGGAGTTACGGAAAGAATGAACATGATGTTGATGGAAAATACAAGAAACATGCTCAATGGTGTCAGGTTAGGACAAGAATTATGAGCATATGCAATAGATACTACATGTTAACTACTTAATAGATCACCTTCATCAACGTTGGAGGATAAGACTCCATATGAGGCATGGACTGGTAAAAAAACCTCTCTCTCACATCTTAGGGTATTTGACTGTGATGCATATGTACATGTTCCAAAGGAGAAAAGAACCAAGTTAGATAGTAAATCTAAAAGGTGCATCTTTATTGGGTATAGGGATGGTTTAAAAGCTTATAAGCTTTGGAACCCAGAAACAAGGAAGGTTGTGTACAACTGAGATGTGGTGTTTAGAGAGGTAAAGGATGTTCTTAAACACAAAGTCCTACCAAAGGAACCTAAAATGATATAGTTTGAACTAAAGGAGGAAGAATCAGACTCTACAACATAAAAAGAATCAGAAGAGGAAGAGCCACAAAATCTTGTTTTGAGAAGATCAATTTGAGAGAGAAGGCAACTAAAGAGGTATAACTCATCTTATTTTTGTTCAACTTTTTCTTTATCGATTATTGATGATGATCCAAAAACTGTCAGGGAGGCAGTGGATTCAAAGGATGACAAACTCTGGATAGAGGCCATTGTTGAATAAATGACATCTTTGGATAAAAAAGAGGTTTGTGATTAGGTGGAGTACTGGTTGGAAGAAAACCCATTGGAACCAAATGGGTGTTTAATAAGATGAATGCAGAAGGAAAGGTGAAGAAATACAAAGCTTGAATGGTAGCAAGAGGTTATTCCTAGGTGCCACGAATTGATTTTGGTGATGTTTTTTTCCTGTTGCTAAGTTAGCTAACAATGCAACATTGAAACAGGAACTAATTCGATTAGCACTTTTTTTGAGGCATAAAAAAAAACCATCTGGTTTTGAAAATTGTTGATTTAGAATACACCTTTTTTTTTGGAGCATATTTTTGACACTTTAAATTTTCTTATGAAATTTTTTTTTAAATGTTTTTCATGCTAATTTTGAAAGAGTTGATGAGGCATCAACCCCTTTTTAGAGCGCTTATTTTTTTGACTTTAAATTTTCTAATATATTAAGTGTGAATAGTTGTTTTCTAAATTTTGATCATTTATGTGGATTTTGAAAACATAACCATTGAATATTTCTAATAAGAAATAAAAATTTGATAAATAAATTATTATGAAATTGAGGTCACATGGAACTTGCAATAAAATATGAACAAATAAAAAAATTATTACATAAAAGAATACAAAAGACTAAAATAAACATTGAAAAAACAAACACAAATTTTGTTTTTTAAAAATAATAAGATAATAAAAAAATAAAAAAAAAAAGAATATAAAGAGAAAAAAACAACGATGTTGATTATTTCCAAAAATTTATTTCATAATGATATGGATCATAGAACTCTGAAATCAAAAACCAAATTAATATTGAGAAAATAAAAAAAACAAACAAATTAAAGATATATAATATAACAAATTTAAAGATTGCGAAAAAATAATAAATATATGAAAATGACAAAAAACTTAAAACAAATTAAATTTATAAATTGTGGTAGGAAAAAGAAACAAAGAAAATACAGAAAATATTCTAAAACACATAATTTAGAGAAAAAAATTGATATTAAGGATAATTAAAATGAATAAAAAGCATTAAAAATAATAAAAATATACTAAAAAAAAAAAAAAAGATTATGGGAAACTATTTAAAAAAAATAAATCATAAATAAGCCAAAAAACATTAAAATTACATATTGAAACTATTTAAAAAAATAATTATAAACATATTTAAAAAAAATATAAAAAAATGGCCCATCGAGGCCCCACCCCTGCAGTCTAACAGGCCCAAGGGGTGGAGGCCCGATTCTCGGAATCAGACCTCCACAACCCATTGGGCTGTAGGGGTGGGCTGGGAGGTGTTGCGTGCAACACCTTCCCACGCCACCCCCGCGACCCAATGAATCGAGCCTCCACCCCATGGGCCCGTTGGACCGCAAGGGTTGGGCATGTGCGAGTGGTTTTTTAAATTTTTGTTTCTATTTTTTTAATTTCATGTGCTATAATTTTTTTTAGGATTTTTTATTTTATTTAATTGTTTTTTAAATAGTTATCAATATCTATTTTGTAATTTTTTTAATTGTTGAATTGAGACTTCTGTGATCCATATCAATTTAACGAGATATTTTCGGCATAAGTCACATGATATTTCTTTTGTCGACGCATTTCGAACCAACTAGTGTGGTTCATCATCAAGACAAGTTGAAGAATCAGATTAAGCTATGCATGTTCAAGTTTTTATGTCTTTTATTTATTTTTAATGTCTTTTTTGTTTTTTTTTTTTATAGAAATAATTTCTTGTCGTTTTTTTAATATAATTTTTAAAAATTTTCTGATATTTAAGTTCTTTTTATTTTTTATTTTTTCTTTTTTCTTTTGCCATTTTTTTCATGTATTTTTTTTTTTTTTAACCATGTTTTTAATTTCATTATATTTTAGTATATATTTTTGTTTGTTATTATTTTATAAAAAAATTTTGTTTTAGTTTTTAGTTTTCTCTCAATATTTTTATATTTTTTAATAATATATATTTTATTTACTTGTTATATTTTTTTTAAACATGTGTTTTTTTTCAATGTTTTAATTTTTATTTTCTTTTGTATTTTTCATTTTTATTTATTTATTATTTTGTTTTATTTATTTTTTTCTTGCAGGGTCTGTATTGATCCTCGAATAGCAAACCGATCCCATTATGTGTCAATTTGATAGTTGATTTTAAAGTTTTCATTATAATGTATTTAGTCCAACCCCATAATGTGTCAATTTAATTGTTGGTCTTTAAGCTTTCACTAGAAGGGGTCAGTTCGCCTACACAGCGTGTCAATTTGATGGTTGATTTTTAAACTTTTATTGCAATGTGTCAAGTTGTCTTAGGGTAAGATTTTAAAGTTGTTATACTTTTAGCATTTGAAAAAAATAATTACTCTGCATATAATGACTTTTTAATTCAGATATTCATTTAAAAAAATAGCTATAGAAAATTTTCATAATACCATGGTTGAAATATGTTGAAAACTTAAGATTTTTTGTAGTCGTGATCTTTGGTTTTAATTCCATGGTTGAAAATTGTAAAAAAAATTAATTGTTTTCAGAGTCATGACATTTTAACCTCAACGTCATTGCTAAAAATTGTTGAAAATTTAACTCAAAAAAAAGACGTTATTACAACATCAACACTTTTTTATTTCAGGGTTTTTTTTGCACAAAAAAAATTGGTTTTTACTACCATTTTTTTAAAATGATGAAAATAAAATGTTGTTCCAGCATCAACATATTTCGTTTTCGGGCTATTTTTCATGTTTTTTTGGGTTTTTTTGGGCTAGAGTTCTTGTTTTGAGTTTACAGTTCTTGTCTCAAAGTTTACATTGTCAGCTTCTATTATATTAATTTTATCTGTTGTTGCTACTTTTGATTTTGAAGTAGAATAGATAGATGTGAAGAAAACATTTCTTCAAGGGTATCTAGAGGAAGAGATCTACATGAAGAAACCTAAAGGATTTTTAGAGAAGGGTAAGAAAGAACTAGTATACATGTTAAACAAGTCTTTGTATGGGTTAAAACTGTCACCAAGGATGTGGTATCATAAATTTGATACATGTATATGGGGACTTAGCTTCACCAGGAGCAAAGAGGATCATTGTGTGTATTTTAAATTAATTGGTCACCGTGTTATTTATTTGGTTTTGTATATGGATAACATGTTTTTTTTGTAAACATGGTAGTACTCTCTATATTTACTTTTTGCAAAAATTTATAGTCAAATCTTCCAATCAGTCACCTGCTCGAAGGAAACCAGGTGACCATCGGTCAGCATTATATCCACTCCAAAATTTAAATAAGTTCATCAAAACCCACCTATTGCTCAATAGCTTATCCCTATTGTCTTTGCTGGCGATACCACGGATTCTTATCTTTCGCATTTCAAACAAAAAACATTCAAAAACCAAAGATAAATAAACTAGTCCTCAGCAGAGGAAGTTATCTGTACTTTTGCCTTTACTTTAGGACCCGACACCTTCCCTCCAGAATTCGGCTTCTTGACCCTTGGGCCTGAAAGCTCTCATCCCTGGAACATTTTCCATTTTATCTCTGACAATGTCTGCCCAATCCAGCCCAAAGCTAGATTATTCTTGTATGTTTGGATCTGAATTGTCACCAACTCTTTCATAATTTCCCCCTATACTGGGTTTGGTTTCTTATTTCTTTCCTTCTCGTTCAGCACTTCCCCTTCCATATGTTCCTAGTGCAGAGTTATGGCATGAGCTACAATGTGTTTCATTATCCATTATTGTTGCATTGTCCTTTTAAAGAGAGATTGTTGGTCGTTTGACGTACCCGGGTCCTGCAACATTGCTTCCTATTCATCTATAGGGAAGTCTTTGTATCTCCGATTATTTCTCAGCTCTCTTTCCTAGCTCCATATTTGGTCTCTAACCTCCTTCAGGTTTCCCTCCATGTAGGCGTCGATGATTCTCTTCATCTGCTCTCCATCCGGTTTCCTTCCTTTTTTCTTCCCTGCGCCGCTCATTCCTTCTTCTTTTTTAACAGTCCTCTTGCTGTCCCTGAGTGCCATGTCTCTTCTCGTCTTTGCCTTAGCTCTCTTATCCTTTGAATGCTCTACCTGAGTAGCAATTATGCTCTTTCCGGAGGTCAAGCCTATCACATAGTAAACATGAACATCAGTTTTGGCCATTGAGGGTGTATATTTGATCGGGGTATTTCTACCCCCCTTCTTCATGGTTCTACCCCTGCATTTTCTTTCCCCTTGGTGTAGTGTTGTAGCCTCTCTAATTGTTTTAGTTTTGGGGCCCCCGTTATCATTCTGGCTTGCACTATGTATGCTAGAGTTATTTTCCTGGGATGAGTGCTCAGCCTCTCTCACAGGGTCACTCCTTTCTCTACTTGGGTTGCCTTCCCCTTTCCCAGGTTTGGTTTTCTCAATTATGGTGTCACTATCTTGGATATCTTTAGTTTCACCTCTCCCTATGAGGTGATCCTCGTTCCTCCCTACGCTTTTTTGGGCTTTCCTTTCCCTCCTGACAGGGTTCAACTCAACAGGCTGAATCTCTAGGCTGAAATTGCCAAGAACATCAATTCGACTACAGGGGTCTTGGATGATTGGGTTCTTCATATCCTTTCTCTCCCTCACATTACTCTTGTTCTCACCCTTCTCCCCAGCCATAGCCCCCAAGGATTCTTCACTATCGCGATATTCCTTATCTCTATACTTTTTGTTGTGTTTCTGATGATCATCCCTATCTATCTTTAGGCCTACTCTATAATTCAAATTGATTAGTGTTTTGTAGGGTGGGGTGTAAAATTTTACATACCTGTCTACCTTGCTTTGCTACTCTATCTCCTGTAGCTCTTGTTTGTTGTCTGTACGTTCTCTCTCGCTACCTTCCTTCTTTTGCATCAACATGCAAAATGCATGTCTTTCCTCATGCTCTATCCCTTTATCATTCTCTTGTCGTAATTCTACCGCCAGCTATCCTCCCTTCCTTCCTTCCTTGGCCTGCCTTCCTTCCCACTTGCCTTGGGATGCTACCCATCTGTCTTGTCTACCGCTCTTCATTTATTTCTTTCCTCTCCCGGTTGCTCCTTCCATCCGTTTGTTGACTCCACATTGACATTTGGCTTTGACGTGCTACCTCTTCTCGATCTTGATGTCCTACCCTCCCTTCTTCCACACCTTTCCATTTCTACCCCCACTCTCCTCAAGTCTGTCCTTCCTTTGCCCCCCTCCATTATCCAATTCATCTCCATCCTTTCATATGTCCTTTCTTGTTCCGTGGTTGATCTGTTATGTCCTTCCTACACCTACCATTGTCCTTCTTCCCTCCCATCGCCATCAACCGAATTCTCTAGATGCTTGCTATGCCGCCTATCTTCTTCAACTGCCTGAATCATTTGTATCATTTCCTCTTTCTGACTAAGCTCTTCCATGTTTGCATCTAACTGCTACTCTCTATTTTTGCATCCCCAGTTCATGAGGAATCCGCTGGGGCATTTCCTTTCTTCTTCACATGGGATGGTATGGTGTATGCAATCTTTTGTAGTTGATGTTGTAATTCTATTATTACCCATGCCGTCCTCCAGCTTTTGCTCAACTTTGCGGCTGTTTCTCCCTCATGTAGTTGTTTAATTTTTTCTATTACCAGCATTGAGTTGCCTTCTATCCACGGCCTTTGGTATGCTTCCCTTATTGCTATCTCTAGTCCCTTGTTTAGCACGTGGTATTCTGCTTCATTTTTAGTGGTGATGCCACAGTCCATTGCATAGGCCCATTTGATCTTCCCTTCCTCGTCTCTGAATATCCCTCTTATGTGAGCCTCCCCTAGGTTGCCTTTTTCCGCACCATCAAAGTTTAGCTTAATGAACCCCTACAACGGGTTCCTATATCTTTCTTCAGCTCTTGCCTTACCTGTGTCATGTTCCTTCCCTGTCCTGTTTGTGTTTTTTACTTTGATTTCTGGTTGGTTCATAATGCGGGTCTCAGTTCCCTCTGTCTTCTAGTCTTCCTCTTTCCAATTTTCCAAAATTACTGTTTCTCTTATGTTTTTCATGGTTTGGCTCCATTTTTCCCCTTTGTCTTTTTTATATTCACTGAATATCACCCTGTTTCGTGCCAGGCTTCCAAAGGTTCCATGGGAGAAAATCAATTTACAGATTCCATGCATGGTTCAGGATTTTGTTGCGGTATGGCTTGCTGCTCCACTTCTCTATTGTTGTTTTTATGCTCCCTATGTTCCTATCAGTAATCTCGAATAGTTGGTGGTGGTTTTGCCATAGGTTGTTGCTTACACTGCAGGAGTTTTCAACATGATCCATGGTTTCTTCTTGGTTTTGGCACAATGCACAGCATGAGGGTCCATGCATCCCCTTCCTTCTCGATTGGTCCCAAGTGAAGGAGCACCCATGCAACATAGTCTAGGTAAAAAACGCCACTTTTGGCTAGGTTTTTAACTGCCATATTCTTTTCCATTTCTTTATGTTTGAATTTCCAACTCCTCCTATCTTTATATGGTAACCTTCTGAGATAGTAAACATGCGTTTTATGCGTTTTACTATTAGGGTCCCACCCTAACCCCCATATTTATGTAATAGGATCGAGTCATAGTTATAGTTAAGTAAAGAGTCAATAAAGCCCATATTAATAATTGTAAGTGGTTAACCCACATTTAATGAAGGGACCACAGTTAGTTGCAAATGGGCCATGGTATTAGATAGATGGTATTAATAAGAACCATGGTATTGCCCAATGGTATTACATGTATGAATCCTATATAAAGGATAGAGACTCCCCTCAAGGAGCATCGTGTCTTATTTTGTAATCGAGCTCTACTCTATTGGAGGTTGCCCCTAGAAGAGGCAAGTGAACATTGCTTTCTGAATAATAAAATACTTGCTGTTATTTCTCATTGTTCTATGTTAAGGGTATATTTCTTCGCATATCTGGTATTATGGTATCGTCTTACAGGTTAAGAGCATAACAAGTGGTATCAGAGTGCTTTCTAGGGCCGATGGGATCTCCATTTTTTAACAAATTTTTTTTTTGGCTTGAGACGTGTTCCGACGTCTTTAAACCACGGGATCTATCATTGAGTGCATAAACCTGTGGATTTGGTGAGGCATGGACATAGGAAATACAAGAGGTGGTCATGCTTATTGGTCTCCCTTGTAACCCCTATGGGTACCCCTTCGAGTAGTAGTGCATTAGACAGAGTCGTGTGTGAACTGTCTTCTAAGTACCCTCTGGGTATATCAGAAGCCCCCTAGCTCCCTTGAAACCTCGCCATAGATAAATCGTCAACAGTCTTGCTATTACAGTACACCGAGAATAGCACTCGGAGAGATTACTCACTGGTACGATAGGGTAGTCGAGTTGTATGGCTGAGGGTATGGTTGATCCTCCTTGGTTACTACCCTGAAAAATTGGGCCGAGTACTACTATCACATTGCGATCTGTAGCACCTAACATTCCTAGAGACCATAGTTCCCTTCTTTATCTTCGGATCATGCATAATCTCTGCCATATCAGATCTCACAAGTGGGGTTTTGCAGCAGCATCAGAAATTAGTTATGCCATTCAGATTTATCATAATAGCCATTCAGATCTATTAGATCCATCAGATCCGCAGCAACAACCAATTCCGTCATTCAGATCTATCAGATCAACCATTCAGATCTCTCAGATCCATTAGATCCGCCATCCAGATCTGAGTAGTTGTGTGGGTTCCTATACCTGGGTGCAATTTTTGTAGGACTTTTGGCAGCATTGACATTTCTAAGATTCGACTACTGCAGTATTCCTAACCAAGGAGTAAAACTCCGTTTAAAAAAAAAAAAAGTTTGAGACCCCCCGAGGGGCTTATTGGTGACTTAGCTCATAAGAATTAGGACGACGAGATGAGTAAGGTGGTACCATTCAATTGTTAGTGCCAAAAAAATTCAGGCAGTCCCAAATTTCAAGTAAATTGGCTCGGTGCATGGTACAAACTAGATCTCAAGCTATGGTGAATGAGAGGATGGACAACCTTGAATCGTCCTTGAAAGACATCCAAGCGTAGCTGAAGGAAATAACTACAGCACTCTCTAAGGGCAAAGTGGAGGCACATGAGGAGGCATATATTGGCAATGAAAATAGTGAGGGTGAGTCTATCCAGTCTCTTCACCTCTTTGGCACCCGCCAACCATCCCATCCGCAACCTCCCAAGTTGGACATGTATAAATTTGATGGCTCTAACATGGCCGCATGGATAGCACAAATGGAGAAATATTTCACACTCAATTACATCCTGGATAATGCGACTCAACTCAGTGTGGGTATCATGTACTTGGAAAATAAAAGATGCAAATGGTGGCAATGGCATCAACGTTGCTATGGAAAGCCCTTGATGTGGGATACATTGAAAAAAGCTCTTATGGATCGCTTTGATCATGACTCTAATTTTTTAAGCCATCTCACTAAGCTCAGATAGACAGGAACAATGAATGAATATATTGCATCCTTCAAAGCCTTAGATTTCCATACTGGAGGTCTACAAGATGAGTTCTACATGGAATGTTTTGTCAGTGGTCTCAAAGAAGCCATACAAGCCCACATCCGACTGCACCACCCTAGCTCATGGCTGCAGGCTTGCAGGATAGCTCGTGAAGTTGAATGTGCATTGATGGCTCAGTCCAATCACCCAAATTTCATCGCCAAGGGTCACCCCCCACAAGCTCAAAGCACTTCCCAGACACTCAAGGTTCAAAAGGTGTTACCAACATAAATGGCGGAAAGAAGAAAGCAAGGAATATGTTACTATTGTGATGAGAAATACTCCTCCAGGCATAAATGCAAGGAACCCAATTTTTTTTCAAATTGATGCTACTAATCACAATGCATCAGAGAAAGCCCCACCACTTGAGCAACCAGAGGAGGAAGAAGAGGACAACTAGTAGGACAATGTACCTGAAGAACCAGTTATCTCGCTACATGCTTTGGCAGGGATTTCTTCGCCTCAAACTCTAAAAATCAAAGGTTTTATTAAGAATCTATCAGTAGTAGTCTTGATTGATAGTGGAAGTACAAAACATTTTATCCATCAAAGAGTTCCAGAAGCAGTGCATTGTTTTGTCCGAGCAGTTTCTAACTTCCAGGTCCAAATTGTTGATGGGGGAACAATGAAATGTGAAGGCCGCTACGAAAATGTCAAACTTCAAATGGGGGATTATCAATTAAAGACCCACATGTTTTCCATACACATGGGAGGATGCGACATTGTCCTCGGTGTTGAATGGCTTCGCACACTTTCCCCAATCACAATGGATTTCCAAGAGTTATATATGAGCTTTAAGCAGAACAACCACACACATACCCTCCACGGACTCCAGGTGGGAGCTCCCTCTATCATCAGCTCACATCGGATGGAAAAATTGTTAAAAAAGGGCCACCATGGAGTCATAGCTCAATTTAATTCCATCCAGGCCTGTGAACCCAAGCCTTGTTCATATTCATCCTAAGATACAATGGATCTTAAACAACCATCTACCAGTGTTTGAAAAACCTCATGAGCTTCCACCCTCGAGAGGGGAACATGATCGTAGCATTACTTTGGTCCCACGGGCCCAACCACCAAATGTGCACCCATATAAATATCCTTTTGCCCAAAAGAATGAAATAGAAAAAATAATCAAGGAACTCTTGGAAGCATGTGTCATTCGTCCCAGCATTAGTCCTTATTCATCACTGATGGTCATGGTGCTCAAGAGAGATGGGGAATGGCATATGTGTCCAGACTTCAGGGCCCTTAGTAAGCTGACAGTCAAAGATAAATTTCCCATTTTGGTTGTTGATGATTTGTTGGTGAACTAAATGGGGCTCAATTTTTTACTAAGCTTGACCTTCACTCCGGCTACCACCAAATTCGTATGAAAGAAGTAGACATCCCAAAGACTGCTTTCCGAACTCATGAAGGCGATTATGAGTTCCTGGTCATGCCATTCGGTCTTTGTAATGCCCCGTCCACTTTTCAAAGCCTTATGAACCACCTGCTTAAACCATATCTCAGAAAATTTGTCCTTGTTTTCTTTAATGACATCCTCATCTACAGTCACACATGGGCCGCACATCTTCAGCATGTATATTTTCTCTTGCAATTGCTCCGCAAACATAAATTATTTGTCAAGATGTCCAAATTTTCTTTTTGCATGGAAGAAGTTGAGTATTTGGGCCACATTGTGGGGTGTGAAGGTGTCAGGTGGACCCCAAAAAGATCCAGGCCATACAAGATTAGCCTCAACCTAAGACATTGAAGAACCTGAGAGGATTTTTGGGTCTCACAGGCTACTATTGCAAATTTGTCTGCAATTATGGTTGCATTGCTAGGCCCCTTACTCAACTCCTTAAGAAAATTCATTCCTGTGGAATGATGAAGCACAATGGGCCTTTATAGCTCTCAAACATGCCATGGGTTCCACTCTAGTCTTAGCACTACCTGACTTCACAAAATCTTTTGTGATTGAATGTGATGCTTCAGGTACAGGTATTGGGGGAGTCTTAATGCAAGAAGGTCAACCCTTGGCCTTCATAAGCCAAAAACTAAGTGGGAATAATCTAGGACAATCTACCTATGAGAAGGAGATGATGGCCATCTTACATGCAGTAGATACATGGCAACCATACTTATTGGGGCAATGTTTCTAAACCTGCACCAACCATCGAAGCCTTAAATATTTTTTGGAGCAATGCATATCCTCAGCACAACAAAATAAAGGGCTTGCCAAAATGCTAGGATATGATTATGAGATAATTTACAAGAAAGGGTGCGAAAATATTGTAGCAGATGCATTATCCCACCAATTTGAGGAGGAAAGTACCCTGCTTGCAATTTCCCTTCCCATTCTAGAGTGGATTGAAGAGGCCTGAAAGGAATTGTTTTCACATCCCTGGCTCTCCCAACTCATTAATCAATTGTAGGCAGATCCAAATTCCACAGCAGGCTACTCGTGGTAGGATGAGATTCTTTGCTACAAGGACAGAGTCGTAATATCACCAACACCCACCCTCAAAAGCCACATTTTGGCAGAGTTGCACTCATCTCCCACTACAGGACATTCAGGCTTTCAAAAGATGTATGCTCGCACTCGAAGATTTTTTTTTTGGATAGGCATGAAAAAGGACATTCTTAATTTTGTAGCTGAATGCGATGTTTGTCAGTGCCACAAAGGAGAAATAGTAAAATCCCCAAGCACATTACAGCCATTGCCCATCCCGGCCTCAATCTAGACGAAGGTTTCTATGGATTTCATCACGGGTCTTCCAAAATCAGGAAACAAGTTAGTCATCATGTTGGTTGCAGACAAACTTTCTAAGTATGCTCATTTTTGCGCCCTACCCCACCCTTTTACACCGACTTTGGTCGCTCAATCTTTCATGGATCAGATCTTCAAATTGCATGGCATGCCCACTTCCATTGTGTCTGATCGTGATTTGGTCTTCACCAGTAACTTTTGGCAGGAACTCTTCCGGCTACAAGGTACCCAACTACAACTCAGTATTTCCTATCATCCACAAACTGATGGTCAAATTGAAGTAGTCAACAAATGTCTAGAAACATACCTTAGGTGTTTCACTTTAGAAAAGAAACATCTTTGGGTACAGTGGTTACCTCTAGCTGAATGGTGGTATAACACCAACTATCATACCACCACCAAAATGGGTCCATATGACGCAGTTTATGGTCAACTCCCTCCTTCCCCTACTTCTTATATCAAGGGATGCTCAAAGGTACAAGCAGTGGATCAACTCCTACAAAACTGCACAACCATGCTGGCTCACCTTAGAGAGAATCTTCATCAGGCTCAAAATCATATGAAGCAGCAGGTAGATCAACATCACTCAGAATGCTAATTTCAAGAAGGGGATCAACTATTTTTGAGGCTACAACCATATAAGAAAACATCACTCAAAGACAAGGGTTTTCAGAAACTATCTCCAAAATTCTACAGACCGTATCAAGTACTTCAGTGCATTGGAGAAGTTGCCTACAAGCTAGCTTCGCCACCCACTGCAAAAATCCATCAAGTTTTCCATGTCTCATGCCTCAAGAAAGTGGTTGGGAACAATTGTAGAATTCAAACCAATCTACCTGAACTGGATGAAGAAGGATCATTCTAACTCCAACCTGAATAGGTTCTTGATACACGAGAAAGGCACCTACGTGGCTGCTGCAAAAATCCATCCAGTTTTCCATGTCTCATGCCTTAAGAAAGTGATTGGGAACAATTGCAAAATTCAAACCAATCTACCTAAACTGGATGAAGAATGATCAATCTGGCTCCAACCTAAACAGGTTCTTGATACACGAGAAAGGCACCTACGTGGCCGCATGATCAAGGAAGTCCTCGTCAAGTGGAAAGACACCTCTCCCGAAGATGCAACCTGGGAACCAACCTCTATTCTTCAATAGTTTCCGCAGCTTCAGCCTTGAGGACAAGGCTATTCTTATGGTGGAGGGTATGTTAGGGTCCCACTCTAACCCCGTTATTTATGTAATAGGATCGAGTCATAGTTATAGTTAAGTAAAGAGTCAATAAAGCCCATATTAATAATTGTAAGTGGTTAACCCACATTTAATGAAGGGACCATAGTTAGTTGCAAATGGGCCATGGTATTAGATAGATGGTATTAATAAGAACCATGGTATTGCCCCATGGTATTGCATGTATGAATCCTATATACAAGATAGAGACTCCCCTCGAGGAGCATTGTGTCCTATTTTGTAATTGAGCTCAGCTCTATTGGAGGTTGTCCCCTCGAAGAGGCAAGTGAACATTGCTTTCTAAATAATAAAATACTTGCTGTTATTTCTCATTGTTCTATGTTGTGGGTATATTTCTTCGCATAGTTGGTATTCTGGTATCGTTTTGCAGGTTAAGAGCATAACAATCTCTGAGAAGAGATGTGGCGGATACATGCCTCTGAACTGTGTTACAATGAGGCTTGAAGGCCTATTTATTGTTGAGAAACAATGGAAAACCCTAACCATCAAAAAACCTAACCCTAGAAGATGAAACGCCAAATTGTTGGGCCTCGTTTGGTTAAATTGGTACATCAACTTCTCGGGGTCATAACTTTGGCATACGATCTCTGTTTGACACACACAATATCTCGTTAGAAAGATCTATCCAAGAACTACAACTTTGGGAAGAAAAACATTGAACCATGGACCCAAGTTTCTCCCAGGTTTCCCAAAAAACGTCATTTAGGGCCTCAAAATGGATCCGGAAGTTCAGGACCTGAAAAACTGCTAAAAATAGTAAACTGTGCTATAATTAAGGAAACTGAAAAGCTGAAAGAAATAATGGTGGGGGTCCATGTGGACTTGGTGGGTGGCCACCAATATCTACCTGGATCAGGAAAACCATGGAGATAGTGGCATAATCATGAAACAACTACAAAATCGTGTTAATTATGTAGCTATTACAATATTTTAACTTAATAATAAGGCACATTAATAAATATTAAAAAATAAGACATATGAGTACCTTACCATGTCAAAAATATATAGTTTACTATTTATTTGAGTTGATAGCAATGATAAAAAGAGGAAAAATGGATGGAAATGGTGTCAAAAACAAAACAATCAAGAGACTCTACTTTCCCCCATGCCGAGGTCTTTGCATGTCATCATGCAAAACACAAAACTGATCACTCCTGTTTAATTACTGCATTTCTTTTGAGACCTCTGCATGTACATCCAACTTCATATTTATCCCTTTCTTTCCAACCACTGCCATCCTTAGCGTTTTCATGAGAATATTGTACTTCAGCTTGATGACTTGTCTTTGTAGAGATTTGTTTCTTTGCTTCAGCTTCTTATTTTTCTTATACCACAGACTTAGGTGTAAAAGGGGATTGTCACTCTTAGATATTTGGATTTGATTCTGTGCCTTTAGGGTTTGATTCTCCTTCTAAATGTACCTGTTTAGTGTCTCCAACTTGAAAATATATTGTTTTAAAACATTTCTTACTGGAGGTTCTTGTGGTTTACTAAACTGGACTTCTTCTTGTTTGAAGTTGATGTTTTTGCCACATCTCTTTTCTCCACCGACTCAATATAATCATAAATCTCCTGTTGTACAGGATCAATTTCAGGTGTTCTTCAGCCTAGATTCTGAGGAGATGTGATGAAAGTTGGAACAAAAACCCATGAACCTTCCTCTACTTCTAAGTCGATATGCTCCATACTTTTTGAAGGTTGTTCTTTTGTTGCTGGATTGAGTCTGGTACTTTTTCTTAATCTTGTCACAGGAAGCATTTTAATTTTTTCTTTCTTTCTTTTTGTCTTAGCCTTCTCTGTTTTGGGTGTGCTCTCTATCTTTTGGCTCACTTTCTTTCTTCTAATGTCATCGCCTGATGGCTTCTGTGACTTTTGTTGTCCTTATTCTACTGGTTCTTCAATTTTTCTTTTTCTCCCTCTCCTGGCTTTGCCGCTGCTCGACTGTTCTTGTGTATCTCCCTTAAATTCCTCACTAAAATGCTTTCCCAATTATCACCCATATTTTTAAAATGAAATTCAACGAGGATTTTAATAAGACCATGGTGATACACGATGTTTTCTATAAACTGGATTTTCCTTTTAACATTCCCTGACATCTTACTTAGACTATTAAGTAAGAAATATGGAAGATTTATTTCATTATCATCAATAAAATTTATCAGCAGTCGGATATGATAGAAAAACATGTAATCAAACCTCCCTTCGCAATTAACAAAATCTTGAATTACTAGAAGTAAATTTCTCCACTTAATTTTCAATGATGTGCTCAGAATTCCCTTCTTGAAAATGGTGGTGTCCATGCTAGGGTTCTTCAAAAAAACCTTCCAGTCCTTCTTCTCAATACCTCTGTTTTAAAACCATTTTTCTCCAATTCGAAGCCATCCAGTAGCTTCGGAAACAAAGGATTATGTCACTGTAAATTTTATGTCCCCTATCTCGACTTCCACCCCATAAAAGGCTCTAGTGAAGGATTTGGTTACTTCTTTGTGGAAACCGTCAAATTTATCCACAAAATCTAGCCACTACACTTTCTGCAATAATTCTCTTGTCTATGGATATCCTTCTAAAAAATTTCTTCCTACTAGTTCTATTCTGACTATAACTCCCATGTGTTGAAAATAGTAACAAGAAATGCTAAAAATAGAAATCCTAAAAATAGCATTGCTATAAATAGCATTTTGGGATAGATTCCAATTTTAGTTAGTCCCTGAACTAAAATTGAAAACTAAAATTCGAATTTGATCTTAGAAGTTGTTTGAAAAATAATTAATTAATTCATCTTGAGTTAATTAGTTGGAGAAAATCAAAGATGAAGTCTATGTGAAGACATGCAACAATTATCCCATTGATTGAGGAAGTTATCCCTTAATTAAGGAGATTAGGATGAGTTGTACTTTGAGTTGTAATTAGTTAGCTCAGTTAACTGAGTTAATTCCAGTTAGATTAGTTCCAACAGTTTGTGGAATTGAATTGTGAGTTCAGTTAGTTAATGCTTGCATGCATGTAACTAGTGTTCTCCAGATAACTGAATATTCTCTCATGAATAACTCATGCATGTCAATTCAGTCAGAAACCCAGTTGAGATCAGAGGAAGGGAAAATGTACTATCAGTTGGAGGAATTTTCCTATATAGGAAACTCATCCATGCAGAAGGAATTATCTCCTTCAGGATTGGTTTATTTCTGAGTTTGGTGAGTTGTGTGAGAGGTGAATTCACACAAGTGGCAGCCAAAGGACCCAGGAGAAACTGCGCAAGGAAATAGGAGGCTTGGAGCACTGAGGGAAGGCATATGTTGTGTCTATTCATTATATGAGCAGCATTGAGGGATTTTACTGAGATCTGGATAGCTTGTGAGCTAAAGCTTTGTGTAATCCGGAGATATTTCCACTTGTATGATAATACAGATAGTGGGGTTTTTAGCTGAGGCTTTCCCCATAGTATTCTTTTATGTTCATTTGTGATTGGTTTCTCATTCTCTGTTATATGTGTTCTATTTGATCTTTCTCAAAATCAATTAAGCTTCCGCAAGTTTGTTTGTAGAAGTAGATCAAGCATTTTGCTTTAGTATATTGCATTATCAGGTGATCTACAGTGAGAATTTCTACACCATGGTTGGGAAGCTTTGTCTTAAGACTATTTCTTTGACAGGGTATGAGGGTTTCAAAGGGTTTTAGAGTAATGAGGACAAGAGTGTGAATGATGGGAGTGTAAGTGGTAAGGGTATGAATAAGAGCGACAAAATCTAACCATTGAGAGCATGAATGAGCATGATTTGGGCGATCGGATCAATAAAATTGGGATGTGGGTTGGAGCGTAGGTATAATGACGAGGAGTGAATGGAGGATTAGATCCGATTTGACACGATACTATCAACTCTTAGTAATAATGATTTTAAATTTGGTAGTACAATGTCTATATAATTCATACATTTAATGTTTTTTATCCCTTATTATCAAATTAAATAATTGCATACCTTTGGATTATTTCTTTCTAACCTTTTCTTATTGTCCTTTGTATTTTCTTCAAGTGCTTTGCAGTGGAGGGAGTCAATCAATCTTTCAATTATTCCATTAGGAATTTCTATCAAATTGGTTGCAAAAATCTATTAGAGTTGCAGAAACTCAATATTTCTGTAGCTATTTTATTTTTTTGAAAAGAAAAGAGTGGGATATAAAGAAAATGGGTTCAGAATAGATGTGAAGAAAATTTAAGGTGTCAAAAAATTATTTTCACCTTAGATTTTCTATATAAACATGACAACCATTGTTGGTTTTCAAGTTTATACATTTTTTATTTTATATATATATATATATATTATTTTTTATTTTAAAAAGAAAAGGACTTTTGGAGATCAAGTTGGGGAAGAAGGAAAATCCTTCTTTACGAACTTTAAATCAGTATTATCTTGCAAATATTTGATAAATTCTTCCTTGGTTAATGGCTTATGATAGATTCTTAGACAATGACCATTCACAAGAAAAGTGATCCTTTCTTCATCAATAGTTCTGATCCTAATTGCACCGTTGTCAAAGATTATTTCAATCTCATAAGGCCTAAGCCAATGAGTTTGAAATTTCCCTTGGAAATATTTGAACTTTGAATCGAACAGTAATGCCCAATCTCCTGGCTAGAATTTTCTCTCTTTGATATATTTGCCATGCCATCTAGATCTATATTGTTGAACTAGATTGGTTCTTTGGATTGCATCTTGTCTTATCTCATCAAGTTCATTTAGTTGCTCCATTCTTTTTTTTGTGCCTCTAAAAGATCAAGACCCAATTTGACTATTGTCTTGAAAGTTTTGACTTGAAACTCAATAGGAAATAGGACTTGTTTTCCATAGACAAGCTCATAAGGAGTATGACTTGTAGTATTTATCTATGTGGTACAGTATGCCCATAAATCTTCTGGAAGCTTTTCTGCCCAATCTCTTCTATGCAAATGCACAATTTTGGTGAGAGTTGCTTCAATGACTTTATTGGTGGACTCCACCTATCCATTTGCTTCAAGATGATATGGAGTAGAATTTCGATGTTTGATTTTGTATTCCTCCATTATATTTTGTGCCAACTTGGATGTGAATTGAGTACCATGATCTGTTATTATTTCTCTTCGAACACCGAAATGAGTAAAGATATCCTCAAAAATAAATGAAACTACAACATTTTTAGTAGCAGAAAGAAGTGCTTTAGATTCTACCCATTTTGTAACATAATCAATGCAAACAAGAATGTACCTTTTTTGTCTCAAAGGTGGATTGATTGGACCAACAAAATCCAGAGTACATTTTTCAAAAGGCTCAATAAGTACCTAAGGTTGTAGAGGCATCTCATTAGAAGGAACAAGTTTCCCCATCCTTTGACAACTATCACATCTCTTAACATACTCTATGGCATCCTTAAAAAGGGAAGGCCAATAGTATCCTAAGAGAAGGAATTTGTAAGAAGTTCTTTTGTCAGCAAAGTGTCCTCCACATGGATCATAATGACAAGCCTTCAATATCTCTAGTACTTCATGTTCTCTAACGCACCTTCGGATTATCAGATATGGACCTGTTTTATACAATTCTTCATTTATCCATGAATAAAATGCACTAATTTGAATTACCTTCCTTTTTTCCCGAGGAAACAAGTATGATGGTAATTTTCTTGTAGCCAAATAGTTAGCAATATCTGTAAACCATGGAAATTTAGTAGATATTGAGAAAATATATTCATCAGGAAAATTATCTTCTACAGGCATGTCATTGTTATCATTTTGAATCCTTGATAAAAATTTAGCAACTATAATTTGTTTTCCAGGTCGATCCAAAATAGTAATGTTAAACTCTTGCAACAAAAATAACCATCTAGTGATTCTGCCATTAGTGATTGATTTATTCATTAAGTATCTAATTGCAGAATGATCAGTATGTATAAAAGTTTCATAGCCAGTAATATAATGTCTAAATTTATTGATGGCATGAACAACAGAAACTCCTTCTCTGTGATAGTATAATTTAACTCTACAGGAGTCAAATTTTTACTGGTGTAATAAATGGTATATGGAGTTAAGTCTTTTTGTCCTAGTACAGCTCCCAAAGCCGTGTCTGAAGCATCAGTTGAAATGTGAAAAGGTAATCTCCAATTGCATCCTCTAAGAATGGGTGCTTCATATATTTTCTCTTTTAATGACTCAAAGGCCTTTTGGCAATCAAAATTCCAATTGAATTCATAGTCTTTTCTGAGTAGTTTGAAAAGTGGAGATGCAATTTTTGTAAAGTTTTCTATAAATTTTCTATAATAACCAATGAAACCAAGAAAAATTCTAACATCTCATTGACAAGTTGGAATTGATAATTTAGAAATAAATTCTACTTCAAATGTGTCCAATCTAACTCCATTTCCTGAAATATGGTGTCCTAAAAAAATTCCCTCAGTAAACATCAAAAGACATTTTTCATCGCTTAATGAGATATTTGCCTCATTACATCTAGTGAGATTTTTTTCCAAAATTTTAAGAGCTTCAAAATAATTTCCATAAACTGTAAAATCGTCCATATACACTTTCCACACAATCATGAATTAGATAAGAAAAAATGCCTATTACTTGTCTTTGGAATGTTGCAGGTGCATTAAATAATCCAAAAGGAAGTACTCAATAAGCATAAGTTCCCCATGGGCAGGTAAAGGTGGTTTTATCTTGGTCTTCTCGAACTACTTGGATTTGGTTATACCCACTAAAACCATCTAAAAATGAAAACATTTCTTTCTTGCCAATGTATCTAAAACTTGATCTATGAAAGGGAGTGGAAAGTGATCTTTTAAAGTGCCTTTCTTCAATTCCCTATAGTCAATACACACTCTCCATTTTCCATTCTTTTTAGGAACAATTACTAAGGGTGAGACCCACTGACTGTGTGATATTAGATAGATGATATTGACATTGAACAATTTTTGTAATATTCCTTAACAATCTCCCTTAGATTTGGATTCATTCTTCTTTGAGGTTGTCAAACTGGTTTGGCATTTTCTTCAATGTAGATATGATGTTTACAAGTAATAGGATCAATTCCCTTCATGCCAGTATATTCCCATGAGTAAGCAGATGAATGTTCTTATAACATATTTATTAATTCTCTCTTTTGAAATTCTTCCAAATTATTGTTGATATTCAAAGTTTTTCCTGAAAATATTTCAATTGTAAAAGTGCCAAATTTTTCCATAGAGTGCAAGAATAGTTGACTAGATGATAAATATTCAATATTGCATTTCTCTTGAAAACTCTGACTAGATTCACAATATGATGAAGATTCATCATTTTCCATTAAATTTAAAATTTTATCTTCTTCATCTATTTTTGAAGTAGCGACGATTAGTCTTAAATCAAAGTCATCTTCTACCCATTCTTCATTTTCAACCTCTACTATTGCTTTTGCTAGTGGATACAGTGTGAATTTTTTTGTTGTGCTCCCATAAAAAATGAACATATCACCAGATCTACAACTTATGAAAGCATCAGTTATAGCTAGCCATGGTCTTCCTAGAATCAATGGATGCCCTCCTAAGTTATTCTTGGGTGTTAAAATCATAAAATCAACCGGGTATTCCCAAGAATCTAAGGATACATATATGTCATCTAATACACCATCAGGTTTGATTACATATCTATCTACCAATAGTAATAGTGTAGGTGTATATTGAAGATTAGAAAGTTTAATTGATTCATAGTTTGTTTACTCATGATATTTATGGTTGCTCCTAGACCAATCATTGTATTTTTGATCTCTACACCATTGATATGTGTTTTCACAATGGGATTTCCTGGATTATGATATTTTTGAATTGTTGTTTTACCCATCACGATATTTGCAATTTTTCCAACAAGTTGAATTCTTTTGATTTCTTTTCTCTTTCTTCCAGGTCTTTTTATGCTCAAGTCCCTACTTGTTTTTGCGAAAATTGGTATTTCCTCAATGGCTTGAAGCAAAGGAATTTTTATGCAAACATTCTTCAGTTCATCTAACATGTCGTAATCAGCCAATAAAATTTGTTTTTCTACCCCTTCATCAACTTTTAATCTTTCAAGGAAAGGAAGTTTTGAAACAGAAAATGGAGGTTGTTCCATAATAGGAGTTGAGTTATTTGAATGTGTTGGAGTAACTTGTTTTTGAGTTTCTTCTTTTTCATTAAGAGAATTTTCTTCTTCAAGGATCTTTTCTTTTTCACTTTCTTGAATAACAACTAAGAGGGAATTCTTTTCTAATTTATACCAAATCTAAGTTGAACATTATTTAGATCTAGTGGAGTTATCATGTAGGTTTGAATTTTTTTTCCTTCCATATTGTAAACAAGTTGTGAATTTTTACTATTATTTGGACTTGGAAGTGGTTGGGGCTGCAATTGATTTGGTATTTGAGGAAATGGTAATGAAATTTGTGGATTCACATTGTGAGGTTGAGTTTGTTGAACAAACTGAGGATAATACTGTGGAGAAAAACTAGGATATTATTGTTGAAATTATGGATATTGAGGATATTGAGGGAAATTTCCATAAGGATTTTTCCATCCTTGTGACCAAGGTTGTGGCCAAGATTTCCAAGGCATTGGGGCAGTCCAATTACTTTGCAAATATTGTGTAAATGGTTTAGTATTAAAACCTTGAGTTGTATTTGGTTGTGGATTCTGCCAAGGTCTTTTAGCAATAAAATAGAGAGGATCTACCTGATTTGGTACTCCTTCTTTATAAACAACTTTAAGACCTAGTATTAAGGGACATTCTTTCGTATCATGATTTTCCGCACAAATAACATAAGTTTCTACACTTTTTAAATCAAGAGGACATTCTCTCAATGCGTGTTTCTTTCTGCACTTAGGGAAAAAAATGGATAATGCAACATTTTCAGCTTTTTTCTTGTTTTGTATTTTAAGGTTGTCAATTTGTTCACCAAGACTCCCTAAAATATATGTTTTAAACTATCAAGCAAATTTCCTAATTCTTCTCTACTTACTGTCCCAGCTGCAGATTTATTAATCCTTGATAAAAGAGAATCTCTAGGATTTTTCTCGGTTCTTGATTTGCCTCTTGAAATGTGTATGCACAACTCACAAATTTCTCCTAGGGACAACTGAGGAATGTCTCCCTTACCCATTATATTGAGAATATCAATCCTCTCATCTCTAATTGATTTCAATAAGAGAGCTTTCAAAGTTTCCTCATCTAGATTATTCATTTTTTCCCTTTTTACATTGTAAGCAAATCTTTCGACGAAATCTTCAAGATTTTCATCCTCTTTTTGTGTCATTTTAAAGACTTCATCTTAAATGTTAGGGGCATACAATAATCCTTATATTTCTCTAATAATTTAGTTTTCATTTGTTCCCATCTTCTTATGGAGTTTATTCCTAAACCCATAAACCATTTTAATGTTGCATATTTAAGGGTTGTAGGGAATAATTTCAACTTTTGAGCATCATGTAGATAATCATATGATCTACACAAGACTTCAAATTCAAAGGGAAATGTCTCAGGATCTTTGCTCCTTAATCCATGAAAGTTTGGAAGGATAGAGGGTGAGATATTTTTCATGGTTACAGTTGTATCTTCATCGAGGATTGGAAATCCAAAGGGTTTTGTATTTATATTCTCTCTTCTTCCTCTTCCTCCATATCTTCCACCTCCTCTTCCACCTTGCCTTCCACCTACTCTACCCCTTCCAATCCTATGTTGTTCTCCATTCAAATTATGTACCTTTCCTTCCCCTTCTTCAGCCATTGTAGATTCTTCAGAACTAATGTAGGGTGCTAGTTCTGGTTCTAGGATTAGGTTCTCAACTTCCTCTAGTTCCTCTGGTTCTTCTTTCAATGGTTTAAAGTAGGTTTCTTCTTCCTCTTCTTCAGTAGGAACTTCAAACTCTTGAGCTAGAAGTTGTTATCCAACTGAAGATAGGAAAATTATTCATGTTGTTGGGGATATGTGATCTTCTTCTATTATGGCTTATGTTGACAAAGTTGGTGAATCTCTAGGTCCGATTTTGGATCTTAATACGTCACAAAGTTTATGTTGGCCTGCTATTGATGGAATTCAAGTTTGTGTGGGTGGTATGGCACTACGAGGCTATGGTGGGGTAAGTGATGTTGTTGGAATTAAGCTCTTTCCTCTACCTACAAATCTACCCCTAGAGTATCTTTCCCTATGCATACCATGTTTTTTTTTATTATATTTGTTTGTTATATATATATATCAAGACTTCTATTTACACTTCCCAAGCAACGACACCAAAATGTTTAGTCAATTTAATGTTCTTAAATTTATTACATAAATTATAGACCAATGTTGGTAAACTTGTGAAGTATGAGTGCACTATATATGCTAGAATTCGTTTTTAGTTCATTAAGATGACGATTGTGTTTTTTTTAAAGATTTTATTTAGTCCTATGTTCCTAATGAAATTGAATATTTGCAAGTAAGTTCCCACAATCAACTCTTGAAAAGGAAAGTAAGACAAACTATCATGATCCTATTTAACTAACTATTGTTAGTTTCAAAAGAATTACTATGCAAGGTGATGGAAAAGAAAAACTACTTTGTAAATTCTATGAAAACTTCTTTAAGATAAATTGTGTTTTGAAAAGAACTAAAAAGAAAGTTATTCTAGAATCTATGAATAAACTACTTATGTTCTAGAAAGACAATTATTTATGCTCTAAAAAGAATCACTTCTATTCAAGAATTAATTTATAAAGCAATCTATGTTAAGATCTACACACACTGCAATTAACAATTCTACTTAAAATAATAAAACAAAAACAGAAGGAATGCGATCTAATCAAACATGTTTGCTATGAAAAGAAGGGGATTATGTACATAGTTCTATTTTAGAAAGCATAAAAATGATTTGAAATTGACAGACAACAAACAAAACACAATAAACAAATAATTACAAAGAAATTGAAGTCATGATAATGAAATTATGGAAATAACGAAAATGAAATGAACTAAGCTAAAAATAAAACAAAGAACCTCGACTATATGCAGGGGCCCTCCATAAAACAACAAGTTTTAAGACATTAATTCAATGGCTAACTGTGCATGAGATTGATGAGAATACTTCTTCAATTAAAAAGAACAGAGTTATGAAACTTCAAACTGTCAATTAAAGATTACATATGCATCCTAGATTTCTATTTACAGAGTTATATATATAGAATTCATGCTCAACAGATTCATAATTTTATGCCTTAAAAATGTAAAACAATCCTAATTTGAATTCTAATCTTATAACCGATAAATAACGTTTCTCGACGATTCTCTATTTGGAAAGAAAATCAGAGAATCGTGATCTATTTGAACTCGCACTACTCTGTTTATCCACGTATTGACTTGCTTCTTTGATTGCGCCACTAGGTGATTTCCTTGATGATTTGGCTCGAGCGAATAGGAGGAGATCCATGAGGAGACCAATCCCCATCTGCCCATGTGCTTCTTTGCTTGGCTGGCGTACTGGAATCCGTCAAACCATGGAGATAGTGGTCAAATCATGAAATAGCTGCACAATCATGTTAATTCTATAGCTATTATAATCTTTTAACTTAATAATAAGGCACATTAATAAATATGAAAAATAATACATCTAAGTACCTTACTGTGTCAAAATCTATATTTTATTTCTTATTTGAGTTGATAGCAATGATAAAAAGAGGAAAAATGGATGGAAATGGTGTAAAACACAAAACAGACATGAGACTCTACACTAAGTTAATACAAGAGCCACGTGGTGGCATGTCACTATTTATTTGTATGCATGAATTGTGTGCATAGAGTTTTCAGTTTATTCAGTTAAAATGATATGTATGAAGATGAAATCATTACAACACAACTCTTTAACACCTCACATATAGCTCAAGCTCACATGCACCAATTCCACAACTTTCTTTCAACTATCACTTTGATACCAAATCCAGAACATACATTCAAAAACAATTAATCTCATGAAATAAAAATATAACTAAATTTGATTAGAAACCAATTACAATATATGGAAAATTTAGGCCTAACTAATTCCTAAAAACAAAGGTAAAATAAACCTAAGTATCCTAAAACTAATTCCAAAATATTCAATTTTAATTTCTAATTCCAAAATATTCAATTTTGATTTCTAATTGTATTTCTATAGATTATTCTTAACCCAAAAAAACATTACCTTTTGATAATATCATTTTTTTCACTTAAACATATTTTTATTGGTTTTTATTTACATCGGATGGAAAAGCAAGTCCTTTGCAAAAATGACTTTTACCTAGATTTTTCCAAAATGACTTTTGCGTCTTTGTTTTTGGATTTAAATACGCAAAAACATTGCACTATCGGATATCATTCTTATTTTTTCCTTGGTTCTTCACTGATATCATTCTTGTTTTTTTCCTTCGTTGTTCACTGAGTGAAAACTCCAGAAAAAACAAAATCATGCAAAGCAAGGTTGGGGCATCTTCAATGGGGAATTTAAAGAAGAGATCAGGAGGACTAGTGAAAATAATAATAGAGTTTGAAGCCATTTTATGGCAGAAGATGAGCTCAAAGACCACATCAAACTCACTCAGCCAAAAATTGCTCTGGAAGATCTTTCCAATGGAATGCAAAAGTTTGAAAATGGCCTCCCAGATAGTGAGATAGAGTCAATCAAAGTTGGTCACCATAGTCAAAGCATTGCACGATTGAAAGGTGTTTGGGTAAGCCTTTGGCACGTCACCAAAGTTGGATTAAGTACCAAACTCAGTGTTAAGGCTCGTGGAACCTATACGCAAAGCTCCGGGAAGACGTGGCTAACACATTAAAATTAGGAAGTAGTTTTATTGGCCACAGGTGGAACCTACCTGGAGGAAGTACCCTGGCAGAAGCATTTAAAAGTCCAATTCTATGTGACCGGGAGAGAAGGATCGAGATGACACCATTTCGACGGACATAACTTGGAGGGTTCACCTTGGAGATTTCAATAACGATGCAAAATTTGTAGCATCAGGATGGAACACAACAAGTGGAGCCCACCCAACTGTGATAGTTTGAATGTTTACCCCGACAAATTAAAGTTAGCATCCAAAGAAAAACGTTAAGCTATTAGCACCTAGATGTAGAATTTGTAATCTAGCCAATGGTAAAATTGAGTAGGAGGCCCACTCCAACAGCTAAGCCCACATAGGGTGAGCCCAAAAGGAAAATCCAGAAAAAAAATAAAGGGGTAGCGCAAGAGAGGGGAGTCGTCCCAGAGGATTTTGGAAAAATAACAAAGAAAAAGGACGATTATGTCAAAAGCGAATTGACAAAGGAAAAGGTTGTAAAACAAACCTCAGAGGACCCTTTCTCTCTCCTCCAATAGAGGATAGGTGGTGGCTCATGATTGACCCATACAAAAAATGATGATGACGTTAGCACTAGCCAATAGGAGGTAGATACGTGGTATGAAAATATGGCATTTTTGGGCACCCAAGTGGCCCTTTTCAAAATGTCAAGTGTCACCACTCAAAGGTTGACACATGGTATGAGTGACACCATGGTGATGTTATCTCAGAGGAATCATTTTGCAGAATTCAATTTCCGATGATGCTAGGTTGTAGAGTGTGAGGACATGGTGGAAGTGGACAGAGCGACAACCAATAAATAAAGGGTCGAGCAAGCCTTATCAACTAGATTATCCTAGTGGGTGGAGCCCGAAATATTAGCAATATAACACAAAGGGGATGTGCCCAGTTAAAGGAGGCTCCACCTTTAGTGCTAGGCATGGGTTCTAGTGGAGAATTTGAGACCAAGAGCATGACAACAATAAGGGATCGAACCCCGAAATCCCATAACCTTTAAAGAAATGCAATTAAATAGAAAATCCAAAATCGGGAAGCTCCAACCTTTGGGGTTGGATTTTGCTAACCTTGCGTAGAGGTGTGACCAACAATGCAGAACAATTAACATGATAAAATGGCCCACATAGGGCTCAAAAGGGCCAAGTGCCAAATATTTAGGTTGTGGTTGCAGAGACCGGTTCTTAGGCAGAAAATCCACTTATGCAATGAATGGAAACAACTAACATATGATCAAATAGTGGGCGAATCACCACATTAGGGGAATTTTGAGGTCTAAAATGGGCCTCCTAAGGAAATTACAAAATAATAGTGGAAATAATAAAATAATATTAGATTACATCATCAAATTTTAGAGGGGAAAAAGGAAAAATTATTTTTCAACTCATATTTTCAACTTATCTCCTTATGGGTTTACTCAAACTTCGAGCGGAAACACACGTTGGATGAAAATTTTGATTCTTCATCCAATGAGTACATGCTACATACTTTTGATGGACCCTACTACATAATGAAAAACGTGATTGCAATCATGTTTTTTCATGTATTTTGTATTTTTCGTGTAGCAGGGTCCATCGAAAGTATGCAACATTGGTACTTCTTGGATGAAGAATTAAATTTTTCATCCAACGAGTAATCCCGCTCAAAATTGAGTAAAACCTTAGGGAGATAATTTGAAAATATGAGTTGAAAAAGTAGTTTTATATTTTTTATTATTTTTTAATATTTTTATTTTTTTACTCCAAAAATGGTGAATCATCCCCCATGGTTGACATCATCATCTTGAACCCTATTTGTTCTTATAAATTTTATTTTGGTTGTACATTTTTCTTAGGAGGCCCATTTTAGACCTCAAAATTCACCTAATGTCAACTCTAAGACTGCCAGGTCTCGGAAGAGATTTTGGGGGGTAAACTAGCATAGCGGATAAGCAAACGCTAGCCCCCATAAAGTCAAAGTCAGCAAGTGAAAATATTCAATCAACGACCAATATTGATTCTGGGGGTGTTAGGCCTCACTCCCAACATTGTCCATTCACCCTGTCGGAGTAGGGGGGCACACCTTCTACCAACGCGCCAACACAACAACAATTTCAGCAAGTGAGCATGATTTTTGCAGGGCCAAGGGCCTCCCTGCTCCACTTATCGTGCAACCTCGTGGCTCCACATGTCCTTACCAAACTTCTCCAAACTTTCTCCCACCCACACATCATGCCACCATACTCCTTATTGTTTTTCTTGAGCATCACCTTATCATGCTGAGATGGTACGCTTACTAATGGAATTCAACTGAGAAAAGGCAGGATCACTCTTATAATCATCTAGTCTACCCCTACCTTTCTCATGAAAGAATTCGCTTATGATGGACCTGTGAAAGGACTAGAAGATGAAGGCTTGTTGAGGATGGTGCAGTTAAGGTTAGTAGTGGATGAGGGAAGGCAGCACTACTCACTAAAATTGCACCATGTGCTATGAGGAGGGGCTCTTCAGGGTCCAGTGCAGTGTGCAAGTGCAAGAGCCAATGTGATGAGCTTGTTGACTAAAAATGCGTCATGTGCTAGGCTCAAGAGAGTAGGAGACTGTGATAGTGCAGTTGAGCTTCACAATGACTAAGGGAGGCCCTGACTAAGGACTAGAAATCCAACATGTGCTCAGGAGGTAGGAAAAGACTCGGTCTTGGTACAGTGAGAGACTCTAATGGACAAGGGTTGATGGCTTGCTGACTAAAACTGCGACATGCATTATGACTGAGAGGAAGACTCTGGGAAGAGTTAATTTTTATTCAGCAGTGGCTAACTGTCCAATAGAAATGCAACCTACACCAAGGAAGGCAAGCAAATTAAGTATTGGGTATAGTTAGGGGTTGAAGTCAGAAGTGGGAGTAGGACTAGGTGTTGCAACTGCGCCATGTGCTATACTTAAGAGGGAGGATTACAGGCTAGCTATCCACTAGAAATTTTCCTTTCACCTTATGCTAACAAGATTTGTTTATCTAGTGGTTTAATTTCCACTAGAAACACACCCTGCACTGAGGAAGGCTCATTGGAGGAGGAGATTGCGCAGTTGGCTAAGGTACGTAAGAGAATGAGAGGTCCCTTTGTGTTGAAGGTGTTCACTGCATTGTAAGGGTAAGAAGGCCTTGTGACATAGTTTCCTTTTTCATAGGATTGTTAGAAATTCTCCATGTTCTATACAAGGTAAAATTGCTCAGATATTAGTGTAGTGAGTCATTGCATGCAACAAGGGTTCTATGACTCTTCTTTGAAGGTCCTTAACTTGCAATCAAAGGAGATGATGTCAAGAGAGGCTTAGTGTGCATGTATGGGAAGGTGGTATCTCATCAATGAGGTTCATTGATGGGTTATTCTCATTACCTCACAAAGGATTGATGCTTTCATAACTTGCACTGGGCGGGAGGACCAAGAAGAGCTCAAAAATGGCTAAGTGTGGGACCAATAGAGTAAGAGAGGGAAGAGCATCCAAACGAGACTCAAACATGGATCACACAAAAAAATTCCATATATATCAGCTAGGGAATGCATAGGACTCATGAACAACAATCACACCATGAAATGACAACAAAGCGACACTTATTTCTAAGTGTGATAGTTGAAACGCCACATTGCGACATTTAGAACACACATTGTGATACAAGGGTCGACTGCGGCTAGAAAGTGCACTAAGTTATAGCAATGTGTCTAGCACATATTCTTATGATATATACGATAATATAATTTAGAAGAGCATGTTAGAGTTGCCTATAGTGACGTGCAAAGGTTTGATACATACAGGAGTGAACATAGTTAGAAGTGACACTTGAGATAGTAAGAAAACATGAAGCGACACTTGCAAAAGCTAAATAAAGTGAAATAAAAACATGCCAAAATAAAGGTAACATGAAAAAACCACTTATTAAAGTAAAATAAAGAAAAAATGATAGTCACGAAAGACAAAGTGAAACTTGAGAAACTAAAGTTGTGCCAAAGCGATAGTTGAGAAAACTAACTAGAATGATGAGATGATTGCAACCCAAAGTGAGAGTGATACTATCAATGGAGACTACATACTAATTCTCGACATAGTGGACAACTAGAAAGATGTTGACTCAACGTCAACAATGTCTTTTCTATTCAACTGTTGGGATGCAAGCGGAGTGGAGGCCGGGTCAAGTCGTGCTCAACAATTTTTATTTTCTTGTTTTGTTTGACTTCATTGCGGCAACAAATTGAATTGAGAATCTATTTCATACTCAACAGCTGGCAACCAAATCTTGACGTCATGTCGTGAGAGAATCTTGATATTCTCAAAATCAACCAACAACCAAGTAACATATAAAATTTATTTTAATATCCTAACATTTCTTTACTATAATATTAAAAATAATCAAGTAAACTACTATTTAGCTCTATTACACAGGAACATTCCCAAGAGTTGGGAAACCCGTTCCAATGGTTCCCGCGCTCCCGAGAGCTTTGGAACTATATGGGAACGTTCCCTTTTCAACAGGAGCTGCAATGGGTGCTTGGGAAAGTTCCAGGAGCTTTGAAGATTATGTTTTTTGGAGTTAGAGGGGTTGGGGAATACAAAGTCTATAGAGAAATATGTTGAACTACCAACAAAACATGAGCCTAAGTTTAAACCTTCGCACGAAGAAAGGCCAAAGACATCCTTAACACCGATATTCTTAATTGAGATACTGGAGCAATCTTTTGATGGGTTAAGGAAGCGTGTGGCACCTCGATGTAAGGGTGATATCTGGGATGTCATGATGATGAGTATTTATTTTGATGTTTATGTATATATATCGTAGAAGATTGTGTGTGCATATTGTATGTGGCAGTCAATGCTTAAACATTAGAGTTGATTTACTTTTTCTCTTAAGAATAACTAGAGAAACATATGTAAAATTGTTTCTTTGTATTTTTAAGCCAGATTGTTTCAAAGACTCGACATGTGTCATAATAAACTTATATTTTAATATTTTATATATATAAAAGGGAAAGACTCAGGGAGAGAGACACCTAAACAATATATTTATATATAAGAGAGGTTATATATTTATTATTTATATATTTAAATTGATTTTGAATATTTTAATATTTTAATTAAATATTAATTTGATTAAAAAAATTATTTTTATTTTATTTTTTAATTTTTTGTTATATAATATTACCGCTCCTTATTAGCGGTTTCCTGTAAATTTTGGGGAAACCTCTAACTGTTCCTGACACCCTCACTCAAATTCCCAATGTTCCATAAACTCATGCAACATAGCTATTTAGTGATAACTTTTAAAACTAATATGACCTGTTATCCCCTTATATATTATATATATATATATATATATATATATAATATATATATTATATATATATATATATATAGATATATATAAAAGTTAGTTTTCATATTTATTTCACTTTGATATAATAATTTTCACAGTAATAATTTAAAAAATTCAATAATATTATTATTTTAACTTTTACCTGAATTATTTAGTTCAACTTTTTTTCAATCTCAATAATACAAATTGAAATTAAAGAAAAGCATTAAATTAAAAATTTAAAATATAATAATAATAATTTAAAATAGATTATTATATAAAAATTATTGAAAAAATTACTATTTATACAACTATATAAATTAAATTTATGTAAATACTAATTTATAATAAGCATCAAAACACTTCGTAATACATTTGATATGGTTAAAATTAAAAAAATATCGAACTAAATTATCACTTTAATTGAAATTATTATTATTAACTATAAAAGAATTAAAACATGGAACAAGATTCTTGTCCATATATATTTACCTCCATTTTATTTTGGAGATTCTTAATAAGTAAATAAAGTTTGTTACAATACCATGAGCCAATACCATGGCTTATCAATACCACATGTCCAAAAAACCACTCTTTTCATATGATATTTTTTTTAGTTAATCAATTTTATTAAAAGAGAAAAACAACCATAATTACTTTGAGTTAAATCTCAACCTTTGATTTATGTATACTACTAAAAATATTTGGTTAAATCCCTACCATCCAGATAAAAAATATTGATAATTAAATAAAATCATGAAAACTCAACTCCAAAATGAGCATGCATGTTTTGTTTGTTTTTATATTTTCTCCAAACCGAGTTAGCAAGTTCCATGTTTTTCAATGTTTACTTTTCATTTCATATTTTGCATTAATATTTTGTTATATTTATTTTTTACATTAAATTATCTATATTTATCTAAAAATCATGGAAAAGTAGACTTGTTATTAAATAGTGCAGCCATATAAATTAAACGATTAGTCTAACTAATAGATGAAATGGCTATTTCTCGATCATTTTTCCTGGTTAATTTTCTCCAAAATCATGTACAAATTTTTAAAAAACATAAGTTTAAGTTATTTAATCTACAAACATCAAGTTCCTTAGGAGTTTCTTAGGGTGTTGAATCCATTTATGGATTCAAAAGTATATTTTACATAATTAGAAATCATAATCTCGCAACAAAATGTATTGTCATATTGCGATCAAGAAAGTTGTTTCATTTATTAGTTAGACTATGACTAAATTAAATGTTTCACAAATGCTGATAGGCATCAATCCATAATAAACATTGAAACACTTACTTCAACGTACATCTTAAGTTGCTAAAATAAACAAAAAAATTTATAAGAATTAACTAAATTTACAGTATTCTTTAAAAATGATATGTCATTATCAACACAAGGCGGGTAAAACAATGAGTGCCTACAACTCCCCTGCTTCTCAGGCCTATAAGTTCGATTGCTGCTAGATCGGGTTGTTGGCTCCTATGTTTTGCGATTTTCTCCTTCCTTTCGTCCTCGCAGTTTTTGTTGATTCACTGAATGTTCTGCTCAAGTCTTTATTGGTCGAACAACCAATCATGGTTGATCCAATGCATGTCTCGAGCCTCTTGAGGGAGATTGTTTCCTTCAACTCCCTTGTGGCCTCTAACCCTAAGTTTCAGAGATCTTGATCATCTCTCTTTGTGAAAAAGCTTGATGAAATCCCGAATATCGAGATCAAGACTCCTCAAGCATGGATTTGAGCCTTGTAGTTGGAAGATCAGGGTCTTATTAGTCAATTATGGGTCTTAGGCCCTCCACTTGTTCAATTAAGACATGGATTGAGAAGAACTGGAAACCCCTCATTAAGGGATAAGTAGCATCCTCCTTCTGTTATAAGAGTTTCTACACCTTTTACTTTGAGAACAAATTAGATCAAGATTTAATCTTTAGGAGTGGTCCTTATTTCATGGGAGCCTAGGGTCATTATCTGGATCATTGGAATCCTAAATTCAACCCAAATTGCAATATCCCCATGACAATCCCAGTCTGGGTAAAGCTTCCCTATTTTCCCTTGCATTCCTAGAATGATGCAACCTTCAGATTGATTGAAAATTCCTTGTGTAGCTATATCGATTGTGTCGAGCCTAAAGACGGATGATTCTCCTATGCACATATCTCTGTGGAGGTTGATATATACAAAGGACTACCAAATGTGATAAATCTTTGCATTGATAACTGGTCTCATGTTCAAGAATTTGAATATGAATAACTTCCTTTTAGATGCAAAATTTGTCATAAATATAGGAATTTTGCAAAAGGATGCCCAAAATCGCAAGTATACCAAGAGCAATAAGGAGATCAGAATGAGAAATGGCAATAAGTGAAAAGAAGAAGAGGAAATAACCACCGCCATAATCAACTTACCCAAAATATTTTGTCATAGCGCTTGGTTGATTTTCCATGTAAATAAAATAAAACCAAGGTCGTGGGACACATATTCCAAGCTAAATGTTAGGCAAAACATAGTGATGGGTATCACTTGTGATTAATTAGTGGCTATTGGAAAAGGCATTGGAAAAGGAAAAGAGACATTATTTGACATTTATTTATGAAAATAAAGGAAAATAGGAGAAAATGGAGTTGAAGGGTCACAATTTGCATGAGGAAGAAATTGGAGAGAAAATAGATGAAAATGAAGAAAGTAGAGGCCTTAATGATAATGTAACAACCCTGGTCAAAATTCCATGTAATAAAATTAATAAAGGAAAAATAATAACCAAGGTCATGGGACACATATTCCAAACTAAATGGTGGGAAAAACTTCCTAGTGGGTGTTCATTTGGTTTATTATGGCTAAAGGAAATTGGAAAAGGCTTTGGAAAGGTAAGAGGTATTAATTGATATTTTATTTATGAAAATAATGGAAATTAGGAGAAAAATAAGGTTAAAGGTCACACATGGCATGTGAGGAGGAAATGAAAGAAAATAATGGAAAATTGAAGAAAATGGAGGCCTCATCAATAAAAAGTCTTTTGAGGATCAGTTGGTGCCTTTTTTCATTTTACCTTTTGTTAGTTCAGTCTTGGTGCTCTCTCTCTCTCTCACTCTTGGACACCTAAAGAATTCTTGGAGCACTCTAGCATTGCGTCAAGGTAAGAAAAGGAAGGACAAAGGTAAAGGGAAGGAAAGTTCAAGTAAGGAAGAGCATGATCCGAATTTAAACAGGAATGCAACAAATTACAGATATAACCATAAATACAGAGATGTAGTAGAAATAACATTATCTTTCATCTATATCAAATAATGGAATATGCTTACAAACATAATGGAAATGAGACTAGCTCGGGCGATGGTAGCTTATCTCTGAGAAGAGATGTGGCGGCTACATGCCTCTGAAATGAGTTACAATGAGGCTTAAGGGACTTTTTATTATTGAACAATAAGAGAACAACCTAAACAACCAAAACCCTAACCCGAGGAGATGTAACACCAAGAATTTATGGGCCCCGTTGGTGTTAGTTGGGAAACCAACTTCCCAGGGTTGTAAATTGGTCATGTCATCTCTGTTTGATGCACATGATACCTCATTGGAAAGATATCTCTGAGGAATACAACTAAAAATTTGATTTCAGTGAATTATCCCGTAGGAATATTGCCAAAAAAAATTCGTTTAGGGCCTCAAAACGACTCTGAAAGTCCAGGACCTGAAATACTGCCAAAAATACTAAATTGTGATACAATTAAGGAAACTGAAAAACTAAAAGAAACAATGGTGGGGGTCCACGTGGAATAGGTGGGTGGCCACCAGTATCCACTTTGATCATTCCTCCCCCCTTAGGAAACAATGTTCTCCATTGCATTGAGTTCCTCCATGAGATGAAGAAACTTCTGTTGAACTTGGTTCCTAGTGAGCCATTTTCCTTGGTGCAAGAGTCAGTCGGCTTTGACAACTTGATATAGTTGGATCTTCTACTGGTGAGTGTTCTTGATCTACATGTCCATGGTCTGATTAGTTGCAGCTTGTTCCATGCAGTCTGGATTTAACTTTGTTGGTGTGAGTTGTTTTGTAATGTTGGATGTGTCCAGTAATGGTGGAAACTATGGCCGAAGGTGATCCACATTGAACACTGGGTGCAAGCCAAGGAATGGGGGAATTCTGAGCTCAAAATCATTATCTCCCATAGCCTTGGTGATGGTGTATGGCCCATATTGAAGCGGGTGAATCTTATGGTGGGGCTTGGCAAGGCGCTCCTTCTCCAAATGTAGCCACACTTTGTTGCCCACCTGGAACTTGTGTGGCACCTAATGTTGATCATGTCACTACTTGTGCTTAGCATTGGCTTTGTCCAATATGTCATGGACCTATTGGTGGATGTGTTGAATGTGCTTAATGAAGCTATTTTCCTTATCAATTTCGAACTGGACATGAGCCGAATCTCCCTGAGTCGTTGCAAATGGTATGGCCACATCAATGGGACAAAGTGGATGGAATCCCAAGCCCACTTGAAAAGGGTTGTGGCCAACTGAACTATGGAGAACCCAGTTGTAGCTGTGTTGGACATAGGGGAGGCTCTCATCACATGTGCATGGTTTCTTTGAGTTGTACATGCACAGAATGTGTACAATCATCCTATTGACGACCTCTGTTTGGCCATCATTTTGGGGATGGAAAGTTGTGGACTTAGTGAGCTTGGTGTCCAGCATCGACCAGAGACTGGACCAAAATGTATTGAGGAACCTGCTATCCCGATCTAAGATGATAGACTGTGGGATCCCAAAGTGTACCCACACTTGTTCAAAGAAGAGTTTAGCAGTGGCTCCTGCTGTGATGCTCTTCTTGCAAGCTGCCATAATGGCCATCTTCGAGAATCTGTCGACAACCACAAAATCACAGCCGTTGCCATACTTAGTAGAAGGAAGGCCTGACCTGTAATCCATGTAGATGGATTCCCAAGGTCGACTAGGGGTAGGCAACGGAGTATAGAGACCTTGCTTCTTGATGGTCAGTTTGGCAATGACGCAGGCAGTGCAGGATCTTATGTACTTCCCGACATCCTATCGAAGATTTGGCTAGTAGAAATACTTCTGCAGTACTGCCACCATTTTCTCGACCAAAAAATGACCAGTGGCTAGATTGTAGTGCTCTTCCCAAATCATCTTTTCACGCTCGCTTGAAGGAACACAAAGGTATCCCAAGTGGCATAACAAAGCATCCTGGAGGCGAAAATATGGAACTTGCTGACCCTCTAAGAGTGTATGGTACGTGTTGCTGAATTTCAGGTTGCTTTTGTAGAGAAGTGGCGAATCAGAAGTCTCGTGCCCACAAGAGTTGAGCACAGTGGTTAACACCATGATCGGTGGTCAGTTGCGGAAATCTGCAACATTATTTGTGCTTCCCTTCTTGTACTTGATATTCAAATGTAACTGTTGCGCGCATGTGGACCACTTTTGATGGCGATCATTATGTAGCTTCCCTTGTGTCTGTATGAACTGCAAGGGTAGGTGGTGTGTGTGGATGACTGTTTCCTTCCCCAAAATGTAATGCTTCCATTATCGGAAGGTCTACACAATGGAATACATCTCTTTGTCATAAGTGGGATACTTCCAGACTGTGTCTGAAAGTGTCTCATTTTGATATGCCACTGGATGCCCTTGTTGAGTAAGGACTACCCCAATAGCATAGTCAAAGGCATCAGTTTCGATCTCAAATGGTTGTTGCAAGTTTGGTAATGTGAGCACTGGTGTAGAGTAGAGGCGATGTTTCAACTCTGCAAATGCCTTCTGTTGAGATTCATACCAAAATATTTTTTCTTCCGCTCCTCCTTTGGTGACTTGACTCAAGGGCCAAGTGATATGACAAAACCCCAAAAAGAACCTACGGTAAAAATTGGCAAGACCCAGAAAGATGTAGAGCTCTATCAGAGTAGTTGGGGTTGGCCAATATTGAATGACTTGGATCTTGGATGAATCCACATGAACCCCCGTTCATCAATAATGTATCCCAAATACTGAACCTGGGTCATGCCAAAAGTGAATTTTTCCAAATTGGCACAGAGCTTGTGTTGCTGCAGTGTTTGGAGAACCTATCGGATGTGGTGGAGGTGCTCTTCCCAACTCTGGCTAAAGATCAGGATGTCATCCAAGTATACCACTAAAAATGAGTTGGTGAATGGCCACAAGATGTCATCCATCAGCCTCATGAAGGTTGCAGAAGCATTCATCAACCCAAAAGGCATAACCAACCATTCCAAAAGGCCCTTCTTGGATTTGAAGGTAGTCTTCCACATATGAGAGGGTTTGATTAGTACCTGGTGATATCTAGACTTCAAGTCGATCTTGTTGAAATATTTTGCACCCTTGAGTTGGTCCACAAAGTCATCAATCTGTGGGATCGTTCCGGACAATGATCTTGTTCAACGCCCAATAGTCAATACAGAGTCTCCAAGTCCCATCCTTCTTTTGTACCAACATGATCGGGATCTCACAAGGTGATGAACTTGGTCAGATGTGGCCTTTCTGTAACAACTCCTGAATTTGCCTCTTGATTTCATCATTCTCTAGAACGGAGCACCAATAGATTGGTCCATTTGGTAGCGGTGCACCTGGGGTCAGATCGATGGATTGCTTGACCTAACAGTGCAGAGGCACCCGTGTGGGGGATGTGAAGATGTCCTCGTTCTCCTCCAAGGCCTTGTCCCTCTATCGTTGTCGTGCGGAAGGGCCTTGTCTAGAGGTTGTGGCCACCATCTTCTTCTTTCCTTGAGGGCGTATCATTAGGAAAACAAATATTCCATTTTTTTGTAATGAGCTTACTGCATTGTTCTGTAGTAACCAGAGAGATGGTGGTACGCGGTGCTACCTCTGGTAACTTGTACAACTTATTTCCCAATGTAACAATAACAGTGCAAGGCCTTGACTCATGCACAACATGTCACTTCCACAAGTATGGTTGGCCTAATAATACATCACAAACATCAAGGGGAGAAACATCACATAATACCTCATCCGTGAAGGGATTCATGCTATATGGAAGGCGACATTGTTGGTTCACGCACAAATCCCGTCCTTAGTGAAGCTACTCGATGGTGTATAGTTGTGGGTGTGTTGTGGTCAGTAAGCCTAGCGGCTTCAAGACCTTTGTTGCAATGAGGTTCTTTTGGCTCCTGCTATCGACAATGAACTGTAGCGAGGAACCATTTACCCACATGTGGGAGTGGAAGAGACGCTCCTCCTCCTCTAGGTCTTTGGGTTCCTCTTTTTGGACCTTTGTAGTAACGACGGTGACGTTGGGCTATGCATCAATAATATGATTCTCTTTGTTATTCCCCTTGTCGGGTTCAGACTCAGAGTTGGAACATGCCTTTGATTCTGAAGCCTTCAGCTCGGCCACTAGTGACTGCATGGCCCAACACTCACTTGTGTTGTGGGTGGAGCTCTTATGGAACTCACACCACTTTCCCATGTCCTTATTTGGCTTCTCAGTGTTGTCCTTTGCTTGTGGCCTTGGCAGGTTGTCCTAGGTCATCCTGCCTTGGCTTTGTCCTTTGTTCTTCAGTTTGGGGGAACCTTTCTCTTGCTTCAGATTCGTAGATCCAAAGTCTCGCTTCTTCTGTTTAAACTTTTGTTTGATCTTGGTGGCATATCAGTATGTCGTGCCGAGCAATGAGATGTCCAGGAACTCCATCTCATCCTGGATGTATCTATGTAGGTAGCCACGGTACTTGAGTACCAAATGTTTCTCAGAATCCTTGATACCCAACTTCGTGTGGAGGGTATGAAAAACATTGGTAAACTTCAACAAATCTTGGTCCTTTCCATGCCGCAACGTGGTTCACTTTTTGTATTTGTACTCGTAGCTCCCAACAGGGTAGTACTGCTCCTTGATGGCGTCTCGGAATGAATTCCAGGTGAGAGCAACTGAGAATAGTGAGGTCGTACTTTCATCCTTATACTCACAATAGGTTTCCCATAAGTCATTGACATAGGGGCGGCTTTGAGAAGAGAAAAAGTAATATTTTCTCTTGCTAGAAAAATCATGAACAAAAAGATATCCATCTAGCAGATTCAACCATTTATTCATGGCGTCTACATCTGTTTGGCCCTCAAATATGGGAATGTCAAAGTTTACTTGTACCTTAAAATATGCAGGAAACTCCAAAAAGTCGCACTATTGGTATCCTAAATTTCCCTATTTTATACCCCATTTCCATCAAAACCAACCTCTATTTATCTCAATAAAAGACCCTTCTTTCCTGCACTAGTACAAGATAGTTACCCATTCTTGCGCATGCTCATATTGCATATTAAGATTTATTACAACACTTTATTAATCATTTTATATGGATTTCATGCCTATTTACATATTTCTTGTAACTCATATTAATTTCCTAGAGTAATCATGGAACTTAGTATTAATTATGAATGAGTATGACTAGTGCAGGTAGATTCCTACACCGCAATGAAAACTATCCGAGATTTCTGAGAAGCCAAATCTTCCACGACGACGGGTCTCGATCCTTGAATCCAAGTTTAGTTGCTGATGAACTGAAGCAGGATAACATGTGGTGCGCAATCAGGGAATATTTTCCAAAGTTAGGTTATGGCCAAGCAAAATTCATGTGTATTATAACGGTTGGCCAAGTTTGTAATTTTAGTTTCTAAGTCTGTTCGGCTGAAAGGCCTGAACAAGAAATGTCTGTAATTAGTTAAAACAGCTAGAGCTAAAAGGATATATAAGATATAGATTATAGGTAGGAGGAGGCTAGTTAGTGAACCATCAATTGTAATTTTGTTTTATGTAATCTGGTTATCGCCTTAGCTCTGGGGTTGGACTGCTCTATTATGTATATTTTCCAAATTGAGTAATACAAGAGAACTGTCATGATTTGCATACACATCATATAAATTATCTTTAATGTATATTTGAAGTATTGAGCATTTTCGTTCCTTAGAAGGGGAACGATCTGGTTGGCTAGGGCCCAACCAACCCAGCTCATTTACCCCTCTTGATTTTGTTATTTAGAAAGAAGGTGTGGATATTTCGTTTGCAGCTATGTGATGTGATAGTTTTAATCTTTATCTTTCAAGTTCTAATTGAAAATATCTTTTGTAGCTAACGTGTGGAACGGATTTGTGGTTTGAGATTTAGCTGTGTTACTTTGTTTATGAGATACATTTCTTGCATTTCCTTTATTATCAATCTTTGTTTTAACTCTTTTTTGGTCGAATCATGCAAGGAAGTCTTCTTGCACCAGTGCATGTTGTTTCTTGCACTTCGGTTTAATCATTCGGGTTCAGTGAATAGTGAATCACTTATCTGCATATTATTTCTAGTTATTTTGCAAGTGAATGAATCATTAACTTAGTAATTGTCTTCAGTATTAAAAGTACATCTTTAGAGGATTAGGAAGCAGTTGCACAAAATTATCATAAACATATTATACTTGCAAATAACATAAGCATTTTTAATGGATTACTAAAGTTAGTTAACACATGCAAAACACTTAGACTACTATTTGATTCTTTGAAGTGCTTTTATTTCATGAAGTTTATTTCCTTTTCAAGGTTTAATGGATTGAAGCATTTCCCTTTTCATAGACAATTTACTTCAGAATTTCATTTATAGTTGCAATTCTTTTTTAGCACATCTTTCAGTCCTTTCGAAAGTAATTTGGAAACTGGGTGAAGGAAGCTCTACCTCGGTACAAGAGTTTGTCTCTTGTCATAGAAATAGAGTGCTCTAAGCCCTTATGCTTAGATCACCTTCACTAAGACATAAGTCTTCAGTAAGGAAGGTCACATATACTTTTGCACAGAGATATCGCACCTACACTAGTGCAAGCAGATTGTAACAATGCAAGGACAAGTTGTTTGTGTGGAAGGAAGATCAGAAGGAAGAAAGAATTCTACAAGGGCCCACTTGTCAGACTGTTAGCCATCCATCTGAAGATGAACATAGCATTTCATTACAACATTTAATATTGTTTCCATTGTGTGGAATTTCGTTAATTGATTTACATGCAATTTTTCTTTTACATTCCATCACTAGAGTTGCTTTGGTGTTAATTACCTTTCTGATTGTTTTCTACCTGATTCTGCAAAGCATTTCCTTTAAGAAGTAGGATTAGAGATAGGAAAAGTTCATACCATTTTTGTCATTGCCTATGCTTCGTCTCTAAGTTTATGAAACCCTCGGGTTGACAATTAAGTGTTGAGGAGTTTGATCAAACGCAATTACTACACCCAACATTTTGGCGCCATTGCCGGGGAGGCCATTTGAATTGGTAAGAATTTTCCATTTTTTGCAATAGGGGTAAGTCTGCTATTATTTTTTCCCTGCAATGTGCTTCTATTGTTTGAAGGAATTGATAGGTGCCGATTTATTTTTTTGAAACTTGCAGTTTTTATTTGAATTTCGTTTTGTCATTTTCCGAAATCAATGCCTAAAAGAGGTAGGGGTCCGAAGCCCACTAGGGGCAAAGAAACACTTACAAATCTGAAACCAAAACTCATATTGGGCCTTCTTTTTCAGGAATAAATTCCAAACAAACTTAGACTCATCGCGTAGGAACAGTCCACCTAAGCCCTGGTAGTAGTGGTTCAGGTGTGACACAACCCATAAAGAGGAAGAAGGGGACTATTGGAATCCATAATGAGCCTTCTCAGCCTATTGAGAGAGGTTCAGGTGGAAGAAAACAATGGCAGATATGGAAGACCATGTAAAAGGAAGTGGTGAAAATTAGGTAAATGAGGAACAATTCAATTTCGGATTCCTGATTGTGGATCCTAATACCCAAGTACAAATGAAAAACATTTCACCATCAGATCTTCCTCATTTTTATGGTAAGGTACAAGAAGGCCCAGACTCTTTCTTATTCAAGTTTGATATTTTGTGTAGAAGTTATGATTATTCATCTGATGCCCAGAAGTTAAAGTTGTTTCCTGCAACTCTCAAGGACGCAACACTCTGCTAGTTCATGGGACTAGGAGGAAACACTATATCTTCTTGGGAGCAAATGAAGAGAGTGTTCTTGTCAAAATATCAGGAATATTGTAAAACTAGATATATTCAAGATGAAATCTTTACTATTGTGCAAAATGATGATGAGACTTTAGAGGACTACTTGCAGAGATTCCTTATATCCTTCAAAGGTCAAAGCGCAAATTTGATCCAAGTACCATTAGAACCTTGTTCTTAAGTGGGCTCACTGATGATGCTAGAAATAATTTAAATATATTAGGACAAGGGGATATTTCTCAAAATACTTTCGATCAGATATGTGACTTGTACAGGAAATTCTCGAGGAACCAATATAGATCTGGTAAAGGAATTCAAAATGAAAACAGAAAAACCGAATCTACTGATGCTATGATTATTGGATTAGAAAACAAAATGGATAATATGAAAATTGAAATAATGAATATTGTTAGTAAACAAATAGACTCTTTGAAGTTGCAGCAGAAACTTGTAGAAGAGAAGGAGATATTGTCTATTTTCTATCCTAAATGTAGAAGAAAGCATCCTTTAAGAGAATGTCCTCTAGATATTAAAGAAACTTATAAATGTGCAATTTGTGCAGATAACCATGCTACAGATAAACGTCCCTCTATACCTGGGTTGAAAGTTGTGTTTGAAGGGGGACAACCTGAAGCTGAATCACTGCATGCTATGGGAGCATAAAGGAATTGGCCTCGGGTAAGTACATGTATGGTTCCTAAATCTCCACCACATTTTTTTGGTTATAACGCACATTCATATTCCTATCCTAACACTGGTCACTCTCAGCATTGGCAGCATGGGAATCAATATCAATATCGACAACCCTCCCAATCTTGGCAACAAGGATGGAGAGGGCCAAACCATTCACATCATTCACATAATTCCTATCATGCACCTATGCAATCATACCCTCCTACATATGCACCTTACCCAATGGCTCAACCATAATTACCTCAGTTGAGTCAACCTATGCCACCATTACCGTTACCTCCACTATTTCAACCTTCTAATCTACATGCTCAACCTTTACCAAACCCCAATAATAAAGTGGTACAAATGATTTGTTCTATGAGCCCGCTTTCTTCATCCAGATTTCATACTATGCCAGTTGGAGTCAATGATCTCCAATTGAGATCAAAGAAGGTAGTCACCTCAAAAAATCAAAAGCATCCCATGGTAATTATCAAGGAGAAAGGAGAGGAGGAAACTCCTGACCATTCCGAAAAAGATGACACCATTCAGCCTATCCCTGTACATTGTGAGCCCTTGTCATCTTCTTCCAACTCACCTCGCTATCCAAAGAGGTTAGTTGTGGAGAAGAAAGACCCCATTCCTGAGTCTAGCCTGGCTTCTGAGCTTAGGAACCTTTTTATAAGGGTACCTTTGCTCCAAGCTATCAAAGAGATCCCCATCTATCCAAAAATCATTAGGGAACTCTGTCTCAAGAAGCCGGGAAGGAGAAGATTGGAACCCCAAACCATTCAATTTTGTTAGTAGAGCAGCAGAGTTAATGACGGGATGTATGCACATGGAAAAATATACCGACCCCTGAAATCTTATTGTCTATGTTTATATAGGTGATGTCCTTGTCTCCAATGTACTTATAGACCTAGGGGAATCCATTAATGTTATGACCATGAAAACCATGGATCAACTTGTGTTGGTCCATATTCGTCCTACTCTCACTGTGCTTGAACTGGCAGATTGTTCTAAAATCAAGCCAAAAAGGGTGTTGGATGATGTGCTCGTTTCCCTAGATTCTTGGGAATATCCCGCAGATTTCATTTTGCTTCAGCCAAAGAACCCTGTGGGAGGGCATCCCTTGATCTTGGGATGACCATGGCTTGCTACGCCCGATGCTTATATCGGATGTCGTTTTGGTGATATGTATATTTCTTATGGAGATTCTAGAAAGAAAGTCACATATATCCACCTGCTAGATCTATTCGGGAACTCCGAGACACTTTATGGTTAGACTACAGTAGTGATGAGGAGACTCATCCTGTTTCCTTGATACATCAGAACGTTGAGTCCTCACAGGAGGGTGAGATCCAAGACTTCCTAAACAATCTAGAGACTATGCCTAATTTCGAGTCATTGAGTCATATTTTTAGTCTAGATTTTTAGGAAGGATATGACTCTCTAGCGACACCTTTGTGTACTCTTGATCCTGACACTACTCTTGTTGAGATTAGTCTAGAGAAATCCTTGTATATCAGTTTAGACTTGGATCCTTCTCAATGAGAGCAGCTTGAGAATTTGTTGCGAAACCATCTTGATGCCTTTGCATGGGGTTATGAAGATATGAAAGGCATCCATCCTGAAACTTGTACACACCATATCTATATTCAGGATGGAGCCTGACCTGTCCAACAACCCCAAGGGTGAATGAACCCATCTCTAAGAGACGTTGTAAAGGAAGAATTGCAAAAACTCTTAGATGTTGATTTTATCTATCCCATTTCTGACAGCCAGTGGGTCTCTCCGTTAGTATTAATCCCAAATAAAAATGGGAGATGGCATATTTGTATTGAATACAGAGAATTGAATAAAGCCACTCTCAAATATTACTTCCCCCTTCCTTTCATCGATCAGGTACTCGATACCCTTGCTAGTAAGTACTTTTCTTTTCTAGACGACTTTAGCGGATATAACCAGCTACAAATAGCACCGAGGATCAAGACAGAACCACTTTGACATGTCCATGGGGTACATTTGTTTATCGAGTGATTCCCTTTGGGCTATGTAATGCCTCGAATACCTTTCAAAGGGCAGTCCTAGCTATATTTTGCTGAACTTGAATGCATAGAAATTTATATGGATTATTTCTCTGTGTTTGGTGATTCATTTCAAGAAGCCCTCAAGAATCTAGAAAAAGTGTTTATTCATTGCCAAGAATCTCATCTCGCCTTGAGTGACAAGAAATGTAGATTAATGTGCAAGGCGAGAGTGGTTCTTGGCCATCTTGTTTCTGACAAAGGTATCTAGGTTGACCCTGCAAAAATAGAAGTCATTTTGAGTCTTCCTATACCCAAAACTCAAAGGGAAGTGAGAGGTTTTATAGGAAATGTGGGCTACTATAGGAGATTCATTGAGAATTTCTAAAGGATAGCTACCCCCCTTTTTCGACTTTTGGCTAAATATAGTGAGTTTTCTTGGTCCACAACTTGCTAACAGTCTTTTGAGACATTGAAGGAAAAATTGGTTCAGGCACTGGTATTGAGAGGACCAAACCGGTCCCTGCCATTTCATATTTCCTATGATGCCTCAGATACTGCTATAGGTGCAGCTTTAGGACAAGAAGAAGACAAACAATCTTATGCTATTTATTTCATTAGTAAAAACTTCTCACCCGCTGAACTCAATTATGCGGTTACTAAGAAAGAGTTTTTAGCTATAATTTTTTCCATTAATAAATTCAGACATTATATTACAGGATATGAAGTTTTTGTACATACTGACCATTCCACTATATGATATTTGATGAATAAACCATTAACTAGCAGTAGAGTGACCAAGTGGTTGTTATTATTATGGGAATTTAATATTACCATTGTTGATAGACCAGGAAAGTCAAACATAGTAGCAGATTATCTTTCAAGATTAAATAATCCTGGTAAAGAAATTCTTGTTGACGATGATTTTCCCGACGAACATCTTTTTATTGTGTTAACAAAATCTCCATGGTTTGCTAACATAGCTAACTATTTAGTCACCAGAAAATTACCAGCTCACTTATCCGCTCGTGAAAAGCAAATATCATTCAGAAAGTGTTGCATTTTCCTAGATCCAAGGAGACCTACTTTACACCATAGCAGATCTCATTATCCGTAGATGTGTAAGAGAGGAAGAGGTGTTTGATATCTTAAAATATGCCCATGATGAACCTTGTGGAGGTCACTTCGTCGATAAGCAGACAACATACAAAGTGTTACGAGCTGGCTATTTTTGGCCTTCCTTGTTCAAGGACACCAAACAATATGTCAAGCGGTGTGATAGCTATCAGTGAATTGGCCAACCTAATCAGACCAATGAAATGTATTTATGTCCTCAGGTTATGATTGAGCCTTTTCAAAAATGGGCCATTGATTTCTTAGGACCAATAAATCCTACATCATCAAATAAAAAGCATATTTTGGTTTGTACAGATTTTGTTACAAAATGGGTAGAAGCTAAAGTTGTTTCTTTTGCTACTGAAAGAGTTGTTGTTACTTTTTTTTTTACTGAAATATTTACTAGATTTGGTGTGCCTAGAAAAATTGTTTCTGACAATGGATCACATTTTATTTCTAATATGGTACCGGGTGTGATGGAGCAGTACAAAATACGGCACAATAAATCTACATCGTATCACCCACAATAAAATGGTCAGGTGGAGCCCACAAATGACGTGATTGAGTCCATCCTCACAAAGACGGTAAACATGCACAGAAAGGATTGGGCTGAAAAATTCCAGGAAGCATTATGGGCCTATCAAACCACTTGGAGAAACAACACAGGACACACACCATATGAGCTAGTGTACGAGAAACAAGTCCTCTTGCTGATAGAATTCCATATCAAGACTTTCAAGACTGCAGTCCAATTGGGACTAGATCTCTCTAAAGCACAGCAGCAATGCCTTCTACGATTAAAAGAGAGATGAAATCCAAAGGGATGTTATTCAACAAAACATCTTGGTTCAACGGTAGCGCAAGAAGTGGCATGACTAGTCCATTCAGAAGAAGCAGTTCCAACCAGGTGATTGGGTACTCCTTTACAATTCGAGATTCAAACATTTTAAAGGAAAAATCCATACACGCTGGATGGGACCCTATGAGGTGGTCAAAGTATTCGAAAATGGAGCGGTAGAAATCAAAACTATTGATGGACGAAATTTTGTGTTCCTGGTAAATGGGCATAGGTTGAAGGTATATTTTCATCCCCTTACTAAAGGAGATTTTATGCAGCAAGTCCAACAACAATTTGAAAAGGAGTTGGTAGGTGGTAACGCCAACTTGTTGAAGAATTGATTAGTTCTTGTCCTTATTAAGAAAATATAATCAAAGAAAAAACAAAAATAAAAATGACAAAAATAAAATAAAAAAAGTATAAAAAGAAAAAAAAAATTAATAACAAGGGAATGTTACTTGATTTTTAGATATGTTGGTTGCCACCAAGAAGAAGCAGCTTCATGAAACCGAGCACTTACCCAAGTTTGGGGTAACTAGCATGGACATTTTTATCGAAGTAAACGCTTACTTCCTGCTGTAGTTATTTTTTTCCTGCACCAGTGCAAATAGATTTCAAGGTAAAAACATTGTCTTTCTTCTATTTCCCATTTCGAAATTTCCCACTAGTTTATTTTCTAAATTCCCCAATGAATTACCTTCCTCTTTCTTCCGAGAAACTACCCTTACCCGATTTCGTAAAATCCCTTTTTTCCATTGAATTTTTTTCCACATCTCATTTCATTTATCCCTCTTGGTGATATTATTTCTGAAATCCCTGCTGTAATATTCCTTCCCATTCTAAAATTTTTACCTCTTTCCCACTTCTTTATTTCCTCATAAATTGATTGTAGAATTTGATGCAGTCAATCCAGAAGGCATGTTCAAGAAACACCAAAGGATGGCGAAAAAAAATTTCTTGTATAATGAGGCAATTTTTTTTTTTTCCGAGCTACAAAAGTATGTCCTATCAAATCATTTGTTTGGTAAAAGTATCTGGTGCAAGCACAGCGCAATGCAAGCAGGTTTGGTGCAGAAACACAGTTGACTGTGAAAGCAATTTACACAGTCCTGGAGTGGTTTCTCAAGGATATTTATGGTCCTGTGCTTTCCTACATATGTGTTAATATGTTATCTCATTCCATGTTTTAATTGATGCTTTATTTCATTATTTACTAATCTAGGAACAAATCTTTAAAGTGCAAGATGTGTAAGGTTTGAAATCTAATCTGTTTAATAAATGTTGAAGTATGTCTGATTGAATTATGATGCTAACTACGGGATGGTACGACTGTCCGATAAACCTGCATACCCTCCTTGAAATGATTCCGCACTGCTTGACAATTATTAGTTTACCCACAATCCAATCATTGTAGCCATTGCGCTACCGCCGCCTATACCGCCATTGCATCCAATCATTATGATTCACCCATAGCGGGCTGACATGAATCAACACTTGATATGGGGGTGGGATGTTACATCATGGCTAGGTGAGTGGGTCTGAAAAGATGGAGGGTGATGAACCTCCAGTATAAAACTCTCGGCAAACGTTGGAGTCACTCAAAAATTCCTTCGAGGGTGTGAACAGAGCGAAGTGGAGTGTGGTTCTGGATGGAACCTGTGAGGAGTGAACCATTTTCTTTGCAAGAAATTGAACCAACCGATGAGTACATGAATAGTCTTGCACTATTGCAAGAATATGGGTTCCTGCCATTCCTACAGAAGTTTGACAGGTTCGACATGGCGATGGTCTTAGAATTCGCAAGGACGTTCAAAGAAGGCTGAGTCAGGGTCAGGTCCTTCAAATTCAAAATTACAGAGGAGTTCGTAGCACAAGCCATAGGCTTGCCACTTACAGGGGAGCCCTGGTTTAAAAAGGAGCGGTTCGTGAAGAAGTGTTGGCACCGATTCATGGTCGACAAGAAAATTAAGATCGATTGGAGAAAGGGACTTCCACAGACTACCATGGTCGGGAAGTGCAGAGATCTAATGTTTATACTGCAGAAGTTTCTAACTATAGAAGGATGATATACCTTGGCATTTGTATACCGCCTTCGATTGCTATTGCATTTCGAAGCAAGAAAATTGATTAATTTTCCTCACTTCTTGCTCACGAGCCTTGAGAATATGGTGAAAAATGTGCAGAGTGGAAGTGCAAGCCAGGTTTTAAATAAGCTCTGTCAGCATGGGCTTATTACGATGTTAGTCAAGAATAAGTTAGAAGAAAAGGGGATAATGTGGGGAGCGTTTCTGAAAGAATTCCAAGCGACAGGTGTAGAAGAGTCTGCTAGCATAAGTACAGGTAAGAAGAGAAAGGCGGGGACATTGTCTCCTGCCAAGCAGCAAGGTAAACGTTCACTAGTACACACAGAGAAGAGGGCCGTTGAGAACACTCCACCCTCGAAAAAGAAGAGGAAGACCAGAACCTCGATGAGGAGGAAGATTGTCGCCCAAGGTACAAGCCAGTCAAGTTCTCCAATCGTAATCGATGAAACACCCCAAGTTTCCCCCACACGTCATAATCACTCGATGCTTGCAGACGCAGTGGCACCCACCGTAGAAGATAAGGAGAATGCAGAAGACGACGTCCTATTATCAACATTTGTCAGCAGGCTAAGGAACAGAAAGACGATGTCGACACTGCATACTGGTGAAGTCCAAGCAAAGGAGAACGAAGAGGAACAACATGCAGAGGGTCTTGATAATTTCAATGAAACAGACATAGAGACCCTTAATGATTTCTAGGAGCGGGGTACTAAAGACCCTACGATTTTTGAAGGTCAAGGTATTGAAGACCCTGCAGTGTTAGAAGGTCAGGGTATCGAAAACCCTGCGGTGTTCGAAGGACAGGGTACTAAAGTCCTTGCAGTTGTAGAAGAACGGGGAATCGAAGCCCCTACTTATTTGGAAAGATAGGGTGATGAATTCCCTGAGAAGCTAGGAGAAAAAGATTTTAATAGCCCTGGAGAATTGAGTGCACAAGGCACGTAGATTGGTGAGGGCATCAAAACCCTCATTGATGAGAAAACCCCAAGTATAGAAACCCTCGACGATGTCATAAAGCAGGCTTTCGACATCATTGACCTTGATGATGATGGGACTTGTTTTGAGTCTATGGTAGAAAAGACATTCACACCTGAAGATCTTAGCATAGCACCCTCCAATCTCTTCCTCAATAGCAGAATAGTAGATTTGGAGCAACAATTCCATGACCTGGAGGCTTGAACCAAGTCATGAAAGAGTAGAGGTGGCATAAACAGAGCGAGGTGGAGTTACTTGCAGAAGTAAAGAGGTAGAAGCAACAAGTATAGGTATGGAAGTATCGGGCTTCCAAATGTTATATACGCCTCGAGAAGGTGACTAAGCAGCTATGAAAATCCCGAGACAAGAAGCCAAATATAGTAAAGGAAGGAATAAACATTGAAGATTAGGACTGAGGAGCTGGCCATTCATTTTTGAATGTTTTTTGCAGAGGTAAAACATTGTGTGAGGGCACACAACAACTTAGGGATGGGATGATGTTGGTATCCTAAATTTCCCTATTTTCTACCCCATTTCCATGAAAATCAACCTCTGTTTTATCTCAATAAAAGACCCTTCTTTCTTGCACTAGTACAAGATAGTTACCCATTCCTGCACATGCTCATATTTTATATTAAGATTTATCATAACACTTTATTAATCATTTTATATGGATTTCATGCCTATTTACATATCTTTTGTAACTCATATTAATTTCCTAGACTAATCATGGAACTTAGTATTAATTATGAATGAGTATGACCAGTGCAGGTAGATTCCTGCACCGCCACGAAGACTGTCTGAGATATCCGAGAAGCCAAATCTTCCACGAGGATGGGTCTCGATACTTGAATCCGAGTTGAGTTGCTAATGAACTGAAGCAAGATAACAGGTGGCGTGAAATCAGGGAATATTTTCCAAAGTTAGGTTACGGCCAAGCGAAATTCATGTGTATTATAATTGTTGGCCAAGTTTGTAATTTCAGTTTCTAAGTTTGTTCGACCAAAAGGCCTGAACAAAAAATGTTTGTAGTTAGTGAAACCGGCTAGAGCCGAAAGGATATACAAGATATAGATTATAGGTAGGAGGAGGCTAGTTAGTGGACCATCAATTGTAATTTTGTTTTATGTAATCTGGTTATCATCTCAGCTCTGGGGCTAGACTACCCTGTTATGTATATTTGTCGAATCGAGTAATACCAGAGAACTGCCATGATTTGCATACATTGCGTCTAAATTATCTTTGATGTATATTTGAAGTGCTCAGCTTTTTCATTCCTTACAAGGGGAACGAGCTGGTTTTCTAGGGCCCAGCCAACATAGCTCGTTTACCCCTCTCACTTTCGTTACTCAGAAAGAAGGTGTGGATATTTCATTTGCAGCTGTGTGATGTCATAGTTTTGATCTTTATCTTTCAAGTTCTGATTTAAAATATCTTTTGTAGCTAACGTGTGGAACGGATCTGCGGTTTGAGTTTTAGTTGTGTTTACTTTGTTTATGAGATATCTTTCTTGCATTTCCTTTATTCTCAATCTCTGTTTTAATTTGTTTTTTATCGGATCGTGCAAGGAACTCTTTCCTGCACCAGTGCATGTTGTTTCCTGCACTTTGGTTTAATCATTCGGTTGCAGTGAACAATGAATCACTTCTCTGCATATTATTTCCCATTATTTCACAAGTGAATGAATCTTTAACTTAGTAACTATCTCCAGTATTAAAAGTACATCTTTAGAGGATCTGGAAGCAGTTGCATAAAATTATCATAAACATATTATACTTGCAAAGAACATAAGCATTTTTGAATGGATTACTAAAGTTAGTTAACACATGCAAAACACTTAGACTATTGTTTGATTCTTTTGAAGTGCTTTTATTTCATGAAGTTTATTTCCTTTGCAAGGTTTAATGAATTGAAGCATTTCCTTTTTCATAGATAATTTACTACAGAATTTCATTTACAGTTGCAATTGTTTTTCGGCACATATTTTAGTCCTTTCGAAAGTAATTTGGCAACTAGGTGAAGGAAGCTCTGCCTCGATACAAGAGTTGGTCTCTTGTCACAGAAACAGAGTGCTCTAAGCCCATAGGCTTAGAGCACCTTCACTAAGAAATAAGTCTTCAGTGAGGAAGGTCACATATACTTTTGCATAGAGATATCGTACCTGCACTAGTGCAAGAAGATTGTAATAGTGCAAGGATATGTTGTTTGTGTCGAAGGAGATCAGAAGGAATACATAATTGATCCGAATTAGATCCTTGAAAATTATCAGAGTTTCTTTGACTGTTTCAAATTATGTCAAACTTCAAAATCTTGTGAACAATGAGTTATCAGGAAGGACCTCTGGACAATGGCAATTTGTAGCCAGCACGGAACAACGAGGACCCTTGGTCAAAGCGTACTGATCGTTGGCCCATGGAAACCACCCAGTGGCACAAACTAGCAAATAGGGAGTCCAGATCAGAAAACAGAGGCCGTTTTTGATACATGATTAGCGCAAAGTGCTTATCGCATAATCGCGTATTGCAAGATAAAAACCTTAGAGAAGGAAAAGCCTTGGCACCTGGTCATGTGAAAAACAGGGAAAATCGTGGGAAAAGACCTAAAACTAACAGGCGGGTCCCGCGCTCCAAAACCAGTGGAATATCGGAGGCATTTCAGGCGGTAAGCGGGTTTGGCAGAGGACCAAGCGATGCCATACATTGAATGATGCGTGTCCAGTGGATGAGAGAGAAAATCACTCTCATCGCAAGGTAACGGTTGAGAAACTCACCCATGCGATAAAAGCGATGACCATAGGATCTGGAGGCCCTAGATCAATGGCGGAGATTGCACCCAATGGGAGACTAGATTTGGCAGAAGAATAAACTGAGGCAAATGAAATTTGGGGTCCAACATGACCGCTGAGCTGGCGGATGAATCATTTCATAGAATAACCGAAACAAAGATCGTTCGAGGAAAAGCTAGCACCCAGTTCGTAAGCAGACAAGTGGCCACCTATCTATGAAACGTCATGCAGTGGCGATGACAAAGAAGCAGGGAATTCCAATGAACAAAGGCAGGTGATCCGAAGAGCCGGAAGAGGAAGCGAACAGTCAAGGGATGGATTGGCTTTAAGTCATGAACAGACAAAGAATAGGAGGAGACAGAATAGAGAGTGAAGCAAGAAGCACAGAACAGAGAATTCGAGTTGACCTGCAGAGCTAAGGCAGCATCGAGTAGACAGAACCAAGAAGGCTTGAGAGGTTCAAGCAATCCCTGTGAGGATATTTGGCGGGAACTGAGTACCAAATTGGATTCATCCCAGTAAGACCAGTTGAGGTCGAGACTTGGTAAGGGGGAATCTGTGTACTCTAGTGGCTTGGGGAATCCAAGTACCACCCTACTAAGCATCATCTGTTACAGGAGACTCAAATTGAGCTCCTCATTGTAAAAACTCTGTTTAAAGACACAATAAAAAAAGGCCACCACTGAAAGCTGGACCAGGAAATGTAACCCAGGAGGATTGGGTGAACTCCTTATTAAATTGTTGTGCTTTGCATTTGCTTGCGGTGTTTCTCTTGTTGTTTTCTAGTGTCTGTTTATTTTGCAATCTTATCGATCCGTTGCCTAAGATAACATAGACACACACACCAACGCATGAGTCTATAATACCTTCATTAATTTCCTGAGGTCACCTAAGGGTGATTTCAGATCAAGTGGTATCAGAGCTATAGGTTGTTAAGGTTAGACAAGCTTGTGCTGGATTTAGCTGTTGAATGCTAACTAGATCAAAGCTCAAATTAGGAGAAGGAGAGTTGGTCGAAACTAATCCTGAAATTGGAAGAGTCTATCCTCGGAAGACAATGTTAGAGGAAGGTTCTATGGGGCCAAACCCTCAATTTATAGATAGTTTCCTTGCCATAAGATCCATGGTAGAGGAAATGTATAAGTACTTTAGAAAACATAAAGATGAAGATTCATTAGGCTCCAAACAAGATAGAGGAGAAGAAGAGTCTCTCCTCCATGACCACTCAAAAGACAAAGGGAAAGAAGAAAGCTTTCTCACACCTCCTAATAGCTCTGAACATAAAAAGAAGACATCTTTGATTAAACTAGATGTTAAATTTGATTTACCAATATATGATGGAGAGTTGAATGCAGAAAAGTTGGACAATTGGATTAGACAAATTGATGTTTATTGCAGAGTGTAGAGTATTGATTCAGACAAAAGAAAGATTCAGCTGGCCAACCTACGCCTTTGAGGCACTGCCTTTGTTTGGTGGGAAGGCAGGACCTAAGCTGACATGAAGAGACATGGTAAGACTCTTTCTGTCTGGAGTGAATTTTTTTATGCAATAAAAAGCAGTTCTATCCACTGGCCTACATGCAGCAAGCCATGGTGAGCTGGAAAACTCTTCGACAATTGAAAGGGCAGAGTGTTCAAGGTTACACCCAAGAATTTAGGAAGAGAGCTTTGATTCTAGGAATCTCATTAGACTCAATTGAGACTCTGTTGAAGTACATTGGTGGTCTACACATCTACATGAGGCACACTATCCTCATGTTTAATCCCACTAGTATAGATGAATTATCTGTTCAAGCTACGCATCTAGAAGCTAGAGGAAAGAATGGAAACCTAGAAGTTGGGGGATCATCCCAACCCACTGCAAGCAAGAATAAGGAGAAAAGAAAATAGAAATGGAAAGCAAGGAAGGCCAACACTGCACAGAAAAGAAAGTCTTCATGCACTCATTGTAAGAAGGATGGGCATGTTGATGAGCACTATTGGATTATGCATCTAGATCTAAGACCTAAGAAGTTCGAGGGCAAGAAGAAGAAGACTGCTATATCTATTCAGAAAGATTTGGGGTCGACTCAAGAGATGAAACAACCATTGCAGCCACAGATATAAAAGGTTGTCTGCTTTAGAGAATGCAAAATCAAGAAGCAGGTGTAGGAGTTGCTCGAGAAGGGGTTCATCAAACCTAGCACATCACCATGTGGATCTCCAATCGTTTTGGTGAGAAAGAAAGATGGCTTGTGGAGAATGTGCATTGATTACCGAGCACTGAATAAGATAACAATAAAAAATCATTATCCCCTTCCTCTCATAGATGATCTATTAGATCAATTGAAAGAAGTTGTTTATTTTTCCAAGTTAGACTTGCATAGTGGATATCACCAAGTCAGAGTTGCAGAACAAGATGCATGGAAGACTACTTTCAAAACAAAGCAGGGATTGTATGAGTGGCTGGTTATGCCTTTTGGCTTAACTAATGCTCCTGCTACTTTCATGAGAATAATGAATAATGTACTTATACCTTTTCTTGATGATTTTTTTATTGTGTATCTGAATGGCATTCTGATATTTAGCAAAACATGGGAAGAACATTAAAAGCATGTTAAGAAGACACAAGATGTTTTGAAAAGAGAAAAGCTTTATGTTAAACTATCAAAATGTGAATTTGGCAAAACATCTTTGAATTATTTGGGACATATAGTAGGGGGTGGTGAATTGAAGATAGATCCCTCTAAGGTGGCAGTCATTGTAAATTGGCCTAAACCCAAATCTGCTATAGAAGTTAGGAGCTTCTTAGGAGTAGCACAATATTGGAGAAAGTTCATTTTTAACTTTTCCTTAATTGTAGCTCCCTTACACGCTTTAACAGGATTGAACAAGGTGTTTCAGTGGGGAAGTAAACAACAGAAAGCCTTCGACACCTTGAAAGAAAAGATTAGTACAGCACCAGTACTAGCACTGCCAGATCTTCAAAGACCATTTGAGATCCAAAAGGATGCCAGTGACTATGCCATGGGAGAAGTGTTGATACAGCACGGTAAACCCATATGTTATCATTTTAAGACATTTAATTCTGCAGTAGTTAACTATCCTACATATGATAAAGAATTGTATGCATTAGTACAGAATGTGAAAAAGTGGAAACATTACTTAATGAGCAAAGAAACAGTTATACATATTGATCATCAACCACTTCAATATCTACACTCCCAAACTAAGTTGCAGCAATCAAGACACTATAGATGGATGGGTTTTCTACAACAGTTTTCATTTAGTCATCAGATATAAAAAGGGCATACACAATAAAGTTGCAGATATGTTATCTAGACCCATTATAAATGCATTTACTATACTTAAGCATAATTCTATGTTACATGAGAGCTACATTGAACAATATGTTCAAGATATAGACTTTAAAGATGTATATGCAACTTTAAGTCAAGGCAAACAAGTAGAAGAATTGGATTATCATATTAGGGACCGACTCTTATATCATTGTGGGAAGCAATGCATTCCACAAACTGAAAGAGTAAAGATTATTCGAGAAGTACACACTTCTCTAATATCAGGTCACTTTGGGGTAAGTAAAACAGTTGCACAGCTACAAAGATTTTGTTATTGGAAAAGAAATGAACGAGACAGTTTCTAGATATGTGAGAGGGTGTACTATGTGTGCTAAAAGCAAGCCCAGCAACAAAAAAACTAGGCTTGTACACTCCATTACCAGTTCCTTCTCATCCTTGGGAAAGTGTTTCCATGGACTTTGTCGGAGGACTGCCTAAATCTAGGAAAGGTCATGATTATCTATATGTTGTTGTGGATAGGTTCAACAAAATGTGTATTTTGATACCTTGTAATAAACATATTACAACTAAACAAACAACAAAATTGTTTTTTCAACATGTATGGGTTCATTTTGGATTACCCACTTCCATTGTATCTGATCGAGACACCCGATTTGTGGGAAAGTTTTGGTCAAGTCTATGGGAACTAATGGACACCAAATTGAAGAAAAGCATAGCTTTCCATCCACAAACCAATGGCTAGACAGAAGCAGTCAACAGGACAGTGATCCAGTTACTCAGGGGATATTGCAGTAAGCATCCTAAGCTTTAGGATGAACATTTGTGTTATGTGCAGCATGCTTACAACCGAGCCAAACATTCTTCTACATAGAGATCTCCTTTTGAGACCTGTTTTGGTTTCACACCAAGGTCTCCCTTGAATTTTGTTTTTGGTAAGGACACAACAGTTGAGGGACACAACGATGTGGATAGGGAAACTAGGTTCATTGAACAAATCCAAGAGATCCAGCAGGCAGTACAGGAACAGCTGGAAAAGAGCCAGGCCAAATACAAGGCAAGGCATGAAAAGCATCGGATGGAGCATAGTTTCCAAGTTGGTGATCAAGTCTGGCTGTATATCAGCAAGGACATGATGCAAGGTGAAGGTAAAAAGATGAAACCAATAAGGTATGGACCTTTCAAGATACTTCAGAAAATTGGTGAGAAAGCTTTTTGCCTTGATCTACCAGCTTAGATGCACATTTAATCAGTTGTAAATGTAGATAGATTGAGATTGTTTGAACCTTCACTAATTGAGGATCCAAAAGAGTAGAGTCAATTATCTTCTGTTGATGACTTGTTACCTGAATATCTTAATGAATTGCAGGAAGACACATTTCTGGACAGGAAGATGAGAACGACGTGCAGGGGAGATGTTGAGTACCTCAGAATTGGGCTCAGGGGTTCAAGGCCAAGCAGTGCAAAATTGATAGAAATTGGACAGGTGAGAAAGTTTTATACTCACTTAGTTTATGCTTGAAAACCAACTTTTGGTGGTCCAAAAGCTTTTTCAGTGGGAAGGTCGTGATCTGAATTGGATCCTTGAAAATTATCAGAGTTTCTATGACTGTTTCAAATTATGTCAAACTTCAAAATCTTGTTTAGAGAATTTTCGGCGAAATCACATAAATAATCATTTGTCGACGCGTTTCGAACCAACCAGTGTGGTTCATCGTCAGGACAAGTTGAAGAACGAGATCAAGCCTAGCATGTTAAATAGT
>APFE031324774.1:96567-116904 GCA_000404065.3 Pinus taeda | reverse complement strand
GCCCAACCTAATATAGGGTCCAATTTTTTTTTTCTCGGGGTGCTGCCCCGAACCCTGTAGAGGGGGGCTACCCGCCCCCCTCATACCCCCCGGACAGGGGGGGCTGCCGCCCCCGCTGCGCAATCGGCGCGGCGAAGGGGGGCCTCCGCCCCCCCTCTAACCCCCCGGTTAACTACGTAGGTTAGTCGTGGAAAGAATATAACACAACCCAACACGCTGAATAGGGGGATAGAAATATCCATTCGAGAGGGGTATCAAAAACTCTAGATAGAAGAGATTCGAAGCTCGTGATAGACATTCTCAAACAATTACAACACGGAGCATCAGTAGAGAAGCTGAGTCGTAGCTGGTGGACCACATGGATAATCAAAGAGATATGCCAACAGTTGAGAAGGATAGCTTACATACTAACTTCCCATGTGAGACGAAAAGGGAATGCACCTGCCGATTTCCTAGCGAACTGGGGATGCAGGAAGGGAGACCAGCAACTAGACGCAAGCGGACCAGAGCTAAACCAAAAGGAGGAAATGGCGCAAATGATGCAACTTGTAGAACAAGATAGGAGTATGAGCAATCATCTAGAGAATTTGGAAGGAAAATACCAGAGTGGAAAGGGAAAAGGACAAACGCAGTAAAGGACAGGGGAGGAACAGGACAGGGGAAGTCTGGTGATTGGTAGGATCACGAAAGAGGGCAGAGGAAGGACAAACCTCGAGAGTACGTGGGATGAGATGAAAGGAATGTTAGAGGAGAAGACAGGACAGAGAAATGAAGACGGGCAGTGGAATAAAGACAAGTGGCAGAGTAGCGTCAGAAATCCTACATCAAGAGCAGCCGAGAGAGGAAAGAAGTTAATGCAAGACAACAGTGGACAGGACATGAGGGCATCATCCCAAGGCAGGAGGGAAGGGATGTGTGCCGAGCCAAAAACAAGACAGCTGGTGGTAAAGACAAGAGTAGGGAATGAAAAAAAAATAAAGCTTAAGGAAAAGTGGAAAGAGGCATTATGCATGCAGACGAGAACAAGGAAAGGTGACGAGAAAGGAAGACGAGGCAACGAGAAGACGCAGAAGGCGAACACAAGGTGAATCTTGGTAAGCGGGTATGTAATACCTCTGGCCCTAAATCCTGAAAACTTAAATTTTTTGAGAAGTAGGTTAGGATTGTGGTATGGTAAGCAAACCTGGTATCATTATTCAATTGCAATAGCAATCTCAGTGGAATGAAAGAAAATAAACCCGAAGAGATCTCGTCTACTCTGGACAGAGAGAAGGAGAGGAGAGGTGGAGAACCTAATAATAACGAGGGCATACCTGAACAAAATTTCAACAATCCCCACCTTAGAATATGGGTCTTGACAAGACTCATTGGAGGGAAAGGAAGAATGCCTGCAGCCCTAAGAGAAGTAAGTTGGGAAAGGAAAACCCAAACCTCCTGGGAGATGGCATTGCATCCTAGGGGGGTAGAGAAAAAAGCTAGCAGAAACCCTGCTGACAAGCCTGAGAAAACTGGGTTAAGGGGAGGCCTTTCTTGCCTAAATCTAACCAAGGGCGAGGCCCTGGGAGAGAAGAGGCAAAAAAAGCAGGAGTGGAATTCCTGCATGGGTTGGGAAAAGAAACATAACCACGGTTACCCCATGATTCACAGAATTAAAAAAGTCAGTGCTAAATTCAGTTAGGTGGGAAACTAGACGTTGGGAAACACAAGAAGGATGGTGGGGGAAAAACCTAGGGAAAATGATATAAACCTATATAATATGGCTGACATATGCTTTGATTCTGTGATAGGTCTAGCAACAGAATAGGGAAACCACATGGAACAGGTCAAGGAGAAAAAGTTTAAAGGCTTCAACCGCTAAGCTGAAAGCAGAATGGCTTCTAGAAGATGCAAGAGGATAGTTAAGAAAGACGAAGGAATAAGTAGCCAGGGAAAGAAAAGAGGTAGGAAGCAAGACGGAGACCACATAAAGACGATCATTGATTCCTACATGAAAGGAAACTCGAAGGAAGTTAGGGACCAGATTAATAGCTGGGAGCGAGATATAAGAGACAATCTTAGATATAGAGACATACCCATGGAGGAATGGGAAAGAATGGTGAAAGACCCCAAGACAACAAATGGAAGACAATCCCTATTCAAAAAGACCTTGCACCAGTACTGTATCATGAAAAATTTCGTGGCACGAGCCATGACCCTCCTTTGTGAGCACATGGAAGGAGAAGTATTTGACAAATAGGAAGACAGAAAGGAGAAGGACCCTGTCTAAGCTAAACTTCTCAAGGAAATAGCGACCATACAGATACAGACTTACCGGAACAATCTTGCCCTTGGAAGGATTGAACAGACCCTGACAGCGATAAAGTGGAAACTGGAATAGAGATGCGAGATGCTAGGCTCTAATGCAAAGGCACCAACTCCGGTATTATCCTTAGATGAAGATTAATCAAGTGAACCAAAATGTTTTGATTTTTGAATTTTGAATTTGATGAAAAAAACAAGCATGTTTATTTTGATCTTTAGAGATAGCAGTAGAGACAGTCAACATAGAAACAATGGATGGATTGTTATGAACTTATTCAAATTTTGGACTGGATTTAAAGCTGATCGGTGGTCACCTAGTTTCCTTCGAGTAGGTGACTACCCGGAGCAAATGTATGTAAAAAACTTTTGAAAATAGCTAATACATAGAGACCTGCCAAGTTTACAAAAAAAGAAAGGTTACGTTATTTAGGTCAAGCCTAAACGTAAAACCAAGTTAAAAAGTCAAAGCCTATGGCCCACCCCACACTCAACTATTTAAACTCCCCTATTTTCCCATGCCTGAAGATATGGGCACATTAAATCCAAGGATTATCAATATATTTCGGACCTGGTAGCTCTTCTAACATTTAACCAAGGGGGGGAGTCTGAAAATGATGTTTTTACCTACCACTTTTTACACGTGTCATCTCTTTTTTCACTCCACCTCCCTCCACTCTCCTTCCTAAACCACTTCATAACTAGCCCTCCCCACCGAAAACCATTTTCTCTATTTCATTTAAATCTTATAATAAACAATGTAAACTTTGAAACGGGAACTGATACAATTACCCATTTTGTAGAGGTAGCAAAAAAGTGACCCAATTTTGGAAAGTGGTGAAGAAGAATACACATATTTTTTTTTAGCATAGTTTTTAACACTTCATTTTTTTTTTATATATATTAGTTTTTAGAATGTTAGTATTTGCATGTTGATTTTAAAAAGTGTTGATTCTTCATGAGGCCCTTTTTTTAAAAGACCTATTTTTTGACTTCAAATTTTCTAATGTATTAAATATGAAGAATTATTTTTTAAATTCAACAATTTTTGAAGTGGTCTTCTTCTTTATATTTTTTGTTTCTATTTTTTTTTTTTGTAGTGAGATTTATTGTTTTGGATATTCAAAGAAGAAGGTTGATATTTTAAAATTTTAATATTCTACATATTTATATATCGTTAATTAATTTTTCAATGCACATCAAATAATTGTCTCTAAAAAACAATAATTTTTAATAGTTGACATAAAAATAACCATTTTCAACATAAATATAACTAAAAAATTACGCATTTCGATTATTTTTTGCCAGAAATGACATGTCAAAATCACAATTATTATAGGAAAAAAAATGGTTAAATAATAGTTTTTTCTTATGAATTTCATGTCAAATAATAATAATAATAATCATTGTTTTTTTTCAAAAAATAATGATTCACATCAAAATTAAAGTGAAAATCACATAATACAAATATTGAACAAATAACAACATTAATTGAATGCTTATTCTTCTCATAAAATGTCAAAGTCAAAATATTACAAGTATAAATAATTAAAAGTTACAAAAAATGAGCTTGAATTCCAAGTATAACTTAAATTTAATCAACAATATCATGCCATCCAAACTCTTCATTCTCTAGATTTTCATCATTGTTTTCTTCCACAATAATTTCTACTTCATTTTGTTCATTTTCCTTTTCTAATGGATCTTTGATGTCTGCAAATCTCCCAATGTATGTCTTTCCAATCATTCCATGTAATGGTGGTTGAGGTTTCTTTGTCTTTTTTGCGACACATGAATTAATTCTTTGTTGAATAAAATTGCACTATATTGGATCTTTTTCAATGAAAATGCAATTTCTTCATTTTTGTAGGTAACATGCTAGTGTTGTACCTAATTATCAAGCACAAAAAAATAATGAAATTAGTATAATGAAAGATAAATTAAGAAGGAATATATTGAAATTCAATTCCATATAATAAAACTTACCTGAGCTGGAAAATAAATCCAGAACCCAATCTCCTTCATTTGAACATATGTCCATAACATAGTTAATCAATAACTGTGGTTTTTGATAAATGTTAACTATCTGTCCTTTTGCTTCTTTGTCTTCATATGTTATTTTTTTCACAACAACATCATAAAGCCAGTACTTGGCTATGACTCTTTCCATCTACTCGATTAAAAAACATTGACTTATAGCTATCATCTTTTGTCAACTATCAATATGGCTGAACTCACAATCATTTATAAATGGTTGATCTTCACGGTTAAGAAGATTGTACTTTTTCCTGTAACATGAAATAGTAAAAGTTCAATTAACTTGTACATAAATGATTTTTTTAATGTTAATCAAACATACATTTTCAACGTCTTACCATGTAAGCTGCATCCTTGAGTTTGTTTTCCCTTGAAGCTTGATAATAACATTGCCAATTGCGTGTCTAAATGAAATGTAACAAACCTCCATAATGGTGATGATGTTACTTCTACAAATCCCGCAACCACTTTACAAAGAGCTTGATAAGTATAAGCGTCACTATCATAGTCAATGTTTGTGATATTCAAACCAATTGGGAATATTTGCAATAACTAGGGCATAATCCCTTTTAGGTATGAGTTTAGCAGTGTCTTCACAGTCACCTTGTATTACTTGATATTGAATAGTGTCAAGCCCATTCCAAATGAAATGAGTAAGAATTGGATCAAGTTCAACATTCCTAAGACGTTGTTTCTTCAGTCTTTCGATCTTAATTTTTTCAATAAAAGTTCTGAAACTATTTAGTGCTCCATTTTCATCCTTCCTCATCTTTAATAAAATAAACAAATTATTATATATATATATATATATATATATATATATATATATATATATTATATATATTATATATATAAGTTATAGAATAAAAATAGTATAGTATGAATAAAAATGAATGTATAAATCAACATACCTTTTTAAATGCAAGATAAAAAAATTTAGTGTTGATGTAGAACTTGAATCTGGATAGTTGTATACAACATCATCCCAACTATCTTCATTCAACAATTTAACCATTTTTTCTTTTATTTTCATGTAAACTTTGTAACTACATAGATAATGTAAAAAACGTTAATATTATGATATGTCTAACAAATACTACCAAGAACCATATGTTATATTTAAAAGAAAGTTATAATATAGAAATAAGTAAGAATAATTCAACCAACTTACTTTTGAAATTCCTTAGACATTTCCTCCAATGATAATTCCCCTGATCTCATACGAAATAATATTGTTTTGATAAGTTTTTCATCCTTCACTCCTTGCAATGCTATACAAGGTGCGATAATCATATCTTTAGGAAGCTACTTCATTTCAGGACTTGATTTACTATTGCTACATATCGATGGTTTAGACCTTTTAGCCTTCTGGTTTTTAATGTCAATTCTCTCCCACATGCTAAAAATCTCATTAATCAATTCCCATGTCTCTCTAGTTCTAAATGCCAACTGAAATTTATCAATACCTCTGAATATCGGATTTACTCTGCAACTTTTGAATTGAGTGTCTCCTCAATTGATAGCCTATTTCCATACAACATTCCTTTCAGAAATCTACAATAACATTTATCTTAGCCCCACCACATTTTTCTTCAAATTCACTATGAATAAATCTAACCCTTTGGATGAGAGTCATAGACATCCTATATTCATTATTTGAATTATGATCCCATGCCACTAACTTTGCTTCTGTATCCGATAAATCAACATAAATGATACATTTCATTGTTTCAAAAGGTGGGTTATTGGGACATTCCTCCAGCAATTGCCTTTGAGCCTATATAGAATGGTCCCCCCCAAGCACATATAATTGTATTCAAAACATTTTGGCTTATAAAATGCTTCTTTGTTGGGAACTTGAACTAGATCAACAAAAAGCACATAATTAACCACATGAGCATATGGATTGTACCTCATCAATTTCTTCAAATTGTGAACATGCAGGTGGTGTGGCTTTATGATTTGATATTTACATTGTCCTTCAGTTGCCTTATAGATTTGTCTCACATTAAGCTGAAATGTATGACCACCCTCAATTAAGTTTCTCTTTGTCAAGTTCTGTCGAATGTCATTTTGTTTTGTCTTAATAATGCCATCCTCTAAATCAAATCCTCTTGTAATGATTTCTCTACTTTCTTTTAACGTTTCACTAGGATATTCACTGTTGGTGATGAATACTTGAGAATGTTAAACTTTGCTTTTATTCCTCATATCATTCTCATCATTAACTAGAACAGAGACATTCTTGGGAATTGTTACTTTTGGTCTTTTATGGCTCTTCTCCTTTCTAACATCAGTTTTAATGTCATCCTCGGTAATGAAAACATATTCTTCAGTGTCATTTTCAACTTCCTCATCTTCAAAAGTAACTTGTCTACCTTTGCTAGATCTATCCACTAGAGGCATTATTTTCTGATCCAACGGATTTATTTTTGTAGCATCATGAATTACTATTTTTTGCTTGTTTGCCATATCTTCTTCTGACCCTGAGTGGAAACTGCTAAAAAAACTCATAATATATTTCTCTATGAAATGGATGCCTCTCAACATAATTAAAAGCCTTTCAAAAAAATTTAGTGAAACAAAATATCATGTGTCAATAAAAACTAAGTTATAAAAATATAATGAGACAGTTACAATAACGCAAAACACAAATATAACTAACAATACTTATGCTATCTTGTGGAATCTCATTTATGATTTGTTTACACAACTTTGTAGATACCGTTCTCATGTCATACAATGAATATAATAACTAATATTTAATCTTTTCATGTGACTTGAGTAGTTGTTAATTTAAATTTAAATTTTACTCTGTATAAATTATTGTATTTAATCAATTTATTTCAAAAAATGTACCATACTTCTAAATAAAAATGGAATTTCTTTATTCATTTTAATAATGTAAAAAAATAAAAATAAATATTATTTTTAAGTATATCTACCTCCATTCTCCATTTAACAAGTGAAACATTTGACCTTTTGCAAAATTAGTTCTTCTTAGAAATAAATTTTCTTTTCTTGAAGAGACTATATAAATCCTAAACTAAAAGTGATTTTTGCAAAAAACACGAAGTTAAGTTTTTGTTCATCCATCTCATTCACCAAATATTTGAATTAAAATCCAATTCTAACTAAAGGAGATTGTGAGAACATAAGGAAAGAGAAAAATTATTAAAAAAGAGTAGGTGTTAAGAATCAAATTAGAGAAACTAGAGAGTAAATTGTCAATATATACCTACTTTCCAAGTAATCTAGTCCCACAAGAAATAATCTCTCTTCACTCTCCCCCCAACACATGTTTAAGAAATGAAAAAACTTAGAACCATGTGGGCATAAGATTGAAGGGTGTGTGATAAAGGTGATCTATTGATAGATATAACCCTAAAATTTTACTAGTGAATCTAGGTTTGAAGTTTTTTTTGGTTTCACAACAAGTCATATTTACTAAGTGAAGCATTTCAATACCTTTTCCAAAATTACTTCTTTTTAGAAACAACTTTCCATTTCTTGAAAAGACTATATAAATCCCAAAATAAAAGTGATCCCTAATATAACAAGGATGGTACTATATTTTTGTTCATATATCTTATTTACCAAACATTACAATTATTTAAATCCAATGTCAAGTAAAAGGGAAAGTGAGATCAGAATCAACTTGATTTAAGTGATTATAAAAGAATAGGTGTTAGGAATAAAATTAGAATATTTGGAGAGTTTCCTAAAGAAGCCAAAGCGATCAGCTCAAGAATGAGAAGAGGATGAAGATCTAGTAAATAATGAGAAGAAGATAATTTTGCATATAATTATTTGCGAGGTTTTTGATTTAAAGACTAATAGAAATTAATTATAATTATTATATAGGGAACTTCTAAATACTTATTTCAGAGGGAATTACTACTTAATGATATGGAAAAATATTTTGAATTGAGAGAAATGGGATATTCTTGAAAAATCAAGCTAGTGTTACCAAATTGAAGGGTCATATTTATTTGATGGAGAAAATAAAATCTATATATTATACATTTATATAAATTTAATCAAATATAAGATAAATTGTGACTAAAATATCGTAAAATACATAAATACACACTCCATGATACAATAAGGAACCTATTCAACTAGTTTTCAAGTATGTTAATATTTGAAAGTATATTATATAAAATAAAATTAGTTGAGAAAAAAATTCTTCATTAGAAGCACCACATCATTTAGAATTTTAAAACGTGTAACTAAAATTACCATAAAAAATTAGTAAGAAGAACTTTATTAAAGGAATAACTTATCATAACTACAAAGTATTTCACAATTCCAAACAAATAAGTGGAAGAAATGTGGGATAAGAAGTATGAGAAGGTTAATGAAATTGTTCATAGGGAAATAAAAATAAATCAAGAGAAAGAAGTTTTGTGGATTTAGAGAACAAGGAAGATGCCTCAAGGTCTTATCAACAATCAATGTACATTGTTATCATTTGTGGTGAAGAGGGGCACAAATGATTTGAGTGTTTTTTTGGAGAATGTACATGGAAGTTTTAGCACAACAATCGATTAGGGCACAAGGAGGGGTAAGAGGATTTAAAAAACTATATGTTTCTACAAGGAACCTTTTGTATGCATGTGCAAAGATGAATATTCAATGCCTTTTATGTTTTCAATTATTTTCATCAAATCTTCACAAATATTAAAATAAGGAACTCCAATTTTTGAATTTTGAACCATATTTTGCAATATATTTCAAGGTTACATGTTGAGAAACAATTAAATGAATTTGATCGACATCAAATTGCCACAGTCTAAGAAGATTAACATTGTAAACATTTCCAGCATATCATCAATACATGTTAATTTATTTATTTTTCATTTATTATTTATGATTTTAATTGTCAACAATCACATGAACATTCCACGGAGCATTATAGTTATATGCAATAATAAACTCCTTTTAGTGCAAGCATTAATCTACACTACACTTTGTATCTATTTAAAATACTTTCCTCTTTAAAAAACTATCATGACCTTCATGTGAGAATTGAAAGAAGAAACTTGTGAGGTTTTAATAGGTCGAGATTATAATTTAGGATTTAAGGAACAATTAAATGTTATATATGATAATGAATGTTACGGAAATTTAATGTTGTCATATATTTTAACAAAGAATGTATTCTCATTGCAAGCACATTGGAAGGAGGGATATTCTTGCTCCTTCTAGATCTTGAAACATTTCTTGAAACATTTCCTCTATTTTAACTCCTACAAGGATATCAAGCATTAATAAAACTAATGTTTATAGGTTTTGAAGCACCTATGTGACAACCGTTTTTTTAATCCCTTTTGTAAATAAATTGCCATGAATTTTAGTTCTTAAATAATATATGGAAATTTTGTTCCAATGGTTTTCTTTGGTTAAATCACATCCTTAGTTTTTTTGGGTTATCTTAAATCATTAAAATTCGAAGGTGGTTCATAATTGGCATGATATCAAATGGTTTCAAAAATTGCCAATAAACTATGGTTTCAAGTAGTTTTCAATAATTTGCATGGTTTCAAGTGGTTTTGAATAATTTGCATGGTTTTAAGTGGTTTTCAATAATTTCCATGGTTTCAAGTGGTTTTCTTTAGTTGTTTTCACATCTCAATTTTTAACTATGTGGTATTACTCTCAAAGCTTATTTTATCTTAGTTTTATTATTTCATTCTCCATTTTTTCTGGATTCAATCATATTTCTTAATGCATACAATATGGAGCAAGTAATATAAGAAGTTAGACAATTTTAACTACCCATATTTGCATGAATTTCTTGAATTTCATGATATTCTTATTTTCTCAATGTTTGATGTCTTTTTCTAATCCTTTCTCTAGATTTTTCTTGCATTTCCTCTGTGGATGGAAAAAATTTTCATTTGTAGATCCAAATCTCCAATTTCCCATGTTTGTTGTGAATCCTTGTGTAATTTTCACACTCTCATATTTCTCTATGAATGTTTGTTGTTTTTTCTACATTCGAATTTAAATTAATTTATTTGCTATGGATTGATAATAGAGGCTCAATCGATCCTTTAAGCCATAAAATCTTACATAAAAAGCATTAATAAAAGTTGGTAGGTAGTGGTTAGCCTTCTAATGGCTCGATAGATTCCTAAGGCTCAATCGAACCACTAGTTAACCACCTATGTGACTCGATCAAGGACTTCTTTAATGCTCAATCGAGCAATTTTAATTTTGAATTTAAGCATGTCATTGAGTGTTTTAAGCACTCAATAAAGCTCATGAGGTCCTAAGAATCACAGTTTTAGCACCCCTTCTACAGATTTCTCTGCAACCCCATTTTGTACCGTAGTGGATTTAGGGAAATTTTTTTCCTTTAGTGGCAGAGTTGATCAGGTTGGATTCATGAAAGAATCCTATATTTAATGGCATATGAATTTGACACTTTTTAATTCATAAGATATTTTTCATCTAATTTCTTTTAAACATAAGGCTTGAAATTTTTTGAACAGTTTCAAAGGGGCTGAATAAAAAATCAATAAATAAAATATACAAAACGAAAAATTTTCAAAATATACCACTATCTTCATTTATGCTACCACTTCAAAAGGGTAACTCTTGGTTTTTCAATTTATTTAAAGAGTTAAAAATTCTTTCGTGAATACATGTCTCCAAAATGCAATTGAATATTACTTCACCAACTTTTAAAAATAATAAAAAAGATAATTTGTATGAAAAAATATATTTTTTAATATGAAAAACTTAGTTCTCGCTTCATAGATGCATGCTCATATCTGTATATTTTTTTAAATTACAACATTTATACTATGTTATGTTGCATGAACATGTGCATAACTATTAAGATGTGCGAAATTTGCAACAACATATATTGCATTTAATGGAAAATTGAGATATTATACGACACTAATTTTTTTTGCAAAACATATCATTGGGACAAAAACATAATTCTCCATATATTTTTTTTTACTCCGAATCAAAATTCACAATTCTTATATGATTGTCTAAGGGTTGCAATTCGATAAAAGAGGAAAAAAATTGAATTTCATCGCCATTTGGCCTAAAAGTGTAGCCATCTTCTATGGTTTCACCTTGAAGTTTTCTTTTAATGCATGCGAGGAAGAATCATTGTGTGGGGAAACAAGTGTGGAAAAAAGTAATAAAGACTTTCTCTTGAAATGTTTTGTAATTATGTATACATTCCCCCTCCACAAACCTCTTTTGCATATCTCCCTCCCACACAACTCTGCATATTGATCAATTAATTAATAGTCTTGGCATATTAAAATTTGTTCCCTGAAAAGTTTAGATTACATGTACGTTATATTTGATATCCAGATGCAAAAGAGCTATGGAAAAATGATGAATCTTAGTATTCATGGTTCTAGAATACTGCTTTCTTCCACAACGTTGTGTATTCACACTACATATTAATCAATTAATTGACATTTTTTCGTTATTAAAGTTTGTGTGAGAAGAAGAAGTGTTGTGTGGTGGAACAGGTGTGTGGGGAAATGAACAAAAACTTTATCTTGGAGTGTTCCATAAATTCACATACAATCCTCCTCCACACACTTCTGTTATCTCTTTTTGGCATGTTTGTGTTACCATAATGTCACCTGTTGTATGTCATGTATTCATGAGTCACTATGTATCATCTTGAGTTTTTGGTATACTTTTTGAAGGTTTTCATGATGGTATAAAATGTTTTTATAGTCTCAAAAGGTCTGTAAAAGAGGTGTCAAATGTAACAAGGACTCATTTTGAAGTTGAGCTACAACCTTGATAGAGGTCAAGTTGATGTTGCTTTTTGAGTATTGTTGAGTCATGTAGATAGTTTCATGGTGTCAACATGGGATTCGAAGGACGTTTTACAGGTCATATCAACCCCTTGAAGCTTTGTTGTAAGTTTGAGGGAAATATTTTTTGTTTTACATCATGCTTTACCCCAACCACATGGATGATGGCTTACACATGCGTTGAAAGGCTTCGACCACTCTATGATAGTTCTCTGTGTGATGTTGCAACCAATTTTTCATAGATTTGTCCTTGGGGTTGAAATGAAACACAAATTTGTTTCTGGATTTTGCACATACATTTGGTATTATTTTTTATTTGGCAATGACCATGATCAAAATTTCCCAATAAAAGGTTGAAATATATTATGGCGCGTATAGAAGGTGATCAAACCTAAAAACATCAAATGATTAGTGGAGTAAGTGGCTTAATTAGGTCAAGAAGCCTATCTCAATCCAATCTGAAGTGTGTGAAAAAGTTTTTGGGCGAGCTCCATCATATGAAGAATTTATTGACTTGACCATCTTTGTAAATTACAAATATGAGGAGAAAAATTGCTCATTTTGGATGGTTCTCTAGCAGTGTGAGTGAGTGAGTGTGGAGAGAATTTCCATAAACCAAATATTGTAGCAAAGAGTTTAGAGATTCAATATTGCAGTGTGCTTTGGACGCTAATCATCAACATTTTTTTAGAGTTTTGTGCATAGATTGAAGATTAGTTCAGAGGAAGTGTGTGTGGAGATCTTTTTTCACATTTGGAGTGTGAAATTGTGGTTGAGGGATTGTTCTCATTTGATGTTATTTTTGTTTCATGCAACGATGTTTTCAGTTTTGAACCATATTGTCTTGTTTGCATAATTGTTTGTACTTCTAATAGGAGCTTCAATCTAAGTACTTGTTGATAGTATAATGTAGGTTTGGGTTCTCTAAGTTGGTTGTGGTCAACATTTCTCATTTCATTGAAGGAATGGGTTCTCCATTTCTAGTGGTGGTTATCTGATGCAATGTAAATGATAATATTTTGAAGCAATAGATAATAAGAAGAAGCAGCAAACAACTCAGTGGTTTTTTGTCCTTAGAGTGGGTTTTTTCCACCTAAAATATAAGTGTATACATGTAATGATTGGATGTGTTTTTCTTGTGCATGTGAATTATCTTGTTATATCTTTTTGAAAGCATTTACTACATAACTTTTATTTGAAAAAAAATTATAATATTTCCGTAATACTAATTCACACCCCCCCCAACCACACACAAGTATTACTTATGTCTAACAATTAGTATCAGACTCAGATTATTTGTTGCATCTTGATTGTTGAAAGGATTGATTGAAAAGTGACAATGGTTGGCCATGATGTGAAGCTTCTAGTTTTTTATGGTGAGAACTACAATATATGGAAAATGAGAATGTAGGGGCACCTCATGAGTTTAGGTGTTCATGTTTATTATAATATGGTGTCTAGGTATGTTATTTCTAATGTCCTTTCGTTAAACCCTGATGGAAATAATATCTTTCAAAACAATGTTAAGTCCATAAATGTTATTTTGGCGGGTCTTAGTGAGAATGAGCTGATAAAAGTCATGCATTATAAATTTTCCAAATAAATTTGGGACAAACTTGAGAATAACTATGAAGGTGATAATAAAGTGAAGAAAGTGAAGTTCCAAAACTATAGGATGAGGTTTGAGAGTTTGAGAATGATGGAAGATAAAACTATTAGAGAGTATTTGTGAAGGGTAGAGACAATGACCAATCGGATCAAGAACATAGATGAAACATTTGAAGGTGAAGTCATTATTTAGAAAATCTTGAGGTCTTTACTAGCAAGATTCAACCCTAAGGATACTATTATTGCGGAGATGGATGACTTCAGCACTCTCACTATGAAGAAATTACTTAGAATTCTTATAGCGTATGAGATGTCCATTGCAAAAGAAACATTTGAGCCTGGCGAAGCAGCATTCAAAGCCTCCAAAAAGGTTAAGTATCTCACCACGAAGACAAGAAACTTCTAAATAACAGAAAGTAAGAGGAAGATTATTCTAGTAGTTAATTTGATGAAGGATTTTCACATTTTGTTAGAAAATTAAAGAGAGGTTCAATAAAGTATAAACGCAAGCTTCCTTTCAAGTGTTTTTAATGTGGAGAAACTGGATATTTTGTTACAAAGTGTCCACATAAAGAGGTGAAAAGGAGGAGAAGAAGAAGGAGATGAAAAGCAAGGATAGAACTCAAAAATTTCAAAAAGATAAAGCCCAAAAGAGTAGAAGTTATTATTCCAAAGCAGAAAGTGGTGCTTCAAAAGAAAGCAATGAGAAATATTCATCCGAACAAGAAGGGCACAATGAATTTGTTCCTATGTCTTTTGAGTCTAAACATGAATAAGACCTTAAGGATGAAGAGATTGATTATGAAGGTGAGATTATTATTACACTTGATGAGCTAATCAAGGCTAGAAATATAAACAAGTTGTTGAAGGAAAAAAGACACAAACTAAAGGATAATAATCCTCCTTTGGCTGATAATTCTTTAAAGACCCAATTGGATGAGCTTGACAAATTCAAGGAAAATTTGCTGCAACAAATTGTGATTCAACAAAACAATATGGCTAAGTTGGAAAGAGAAAATGAATCACTAAAGCAGAATATTGGTGGAGCTCCAATTGCATGCACCCATGAAGAGGACATCATTTGTCTAAAGAAAGAATTGGAAGAGGCAAAAATGGAGAAAATGTTCTTGTTAATTAGCTAGAAGAATGGAAATAAAATTGTCACAAACTTGAGGAAGAAATTGTTGCACTAAGCAGTAATCTATCAAAAGTAGAATCTAAAGCATATCTAAATCATAAATTTATTAAGGGATATGAAACCTTGCAAGATATTCTTAACATGCAAAGGTCACTAGAAGACAAAAACCGGTTTGGGCTATAAGCCTCCTTTACAAAATGTCAAAGACCAACCAAGTACAAGTTATGTAGATTCCTTAAAAGGAAAGGAAAATCAAGCATATTTTGCAGTGACCAACAAAGGTGTGCGAGATAATGAAGCTGAAATCATATCAAGATAAAATCAGCAAGTGAAGCAAGAAATAGCCTCAAACGCCACTCCTCCTTCATGGCAGCAAAAATTCAAGCATCCTACTTTATTTTATGGTTATTTTTTTTTCCTGTCACAATTTTGGACACGAGACCATAAATTGTAGATTGAAGATGTTTTCTAGAAGAAACGTTGATAGATCAAGAGTTTCTCAAGGACAAAATAGTTTACATGCTAATGGAAATAATGTATTTCTCCACTAATGAATAAGATCGTGTGTTTCAGATGCAATAACTTTGGTCACAAATCTAGTGAGTGCAGATCTATCTTTCCCAACTCCATGTAACACACACAAGAGAAATCTAATCAACAGAAGTTGAGAGAAGATGCTAGGAGAAGGCTGAAAATTATGAAAATTGTAAGATTGCTTTGATAGCTCATGATCAACATGAGCAGTGGCTAATTGATAGTGAATGCTCTAAACACATGACTGGTGACAAGAAACAATTCTTGCAGCTAAAGGAGTATAAGGAACATAATGACAGTTTTGGAAATGACGTAACAACACCCATCAAAGGCAATGGAACAATTAGATTGAATAAGAAGACCAAAGCTCAAAATGTGCTTTATGTTGATGGTGTTATCACCAAAAAATGATCACCTAGCCATGTCTCACTAGGTGGATCGAAATTCACTGTGTAGATTTATTTTTACCATAGTAAAATCACTTTCACTGTGGAAAATAATTTAGTAAACCACTTTTATTAAATTACTTTCTGATTTAAATAAAAAAAACCCTTAGAGAATAATTAGGTAAATAATTATTTAATTTAATTTTCTCTATAAACAATTATTAAATCATTATTTAAATAATTATTCTCGTCGCATTTGGACTAAATCCCTTAGGAATATTTAAATAAATCATTATTTATTTAAATTTCATTATTTTTTTATTAGAATAATTATTAAATCACTATCTAATAATTATTTTGATTTAACGCCTTTTTTGTTTCTCGTGAAATCATTAATAAATCATTTATTTGTTAATTATTTCTAAGTAAAGGTATTTAACCATTTTAAATAATTTTTTCCTCTCCAAAAAGATAATAAAGTATTCCAGTAGTTAGATCTGAATTTGGTTATATTATTTTTATTATTCTCTCCATTTTCGAGATTAACTCCATACTTTGCTATATAAGGAGGGTTTTTCATTTATTCTTATTATGATCACTATCATCGTCAACATTATTGTCATTTTTTCTTGAGCTCCCATTTTTGAGTTCTTCACTTTTGTTTGGGGTTTTCATATATTGAGAGAGAGAATCATTTTCTGAAGCATCAAGGATATCAAAGGACCCATCCCATAGAGGGGGACTTATAGACACATCTATAGATACCCTTCACCATGTGCTATTAATAAAATATTTATTCACTCAAAAATGTTTTTCCAATTGGGTTATTATACTATATACTTTATGTTGATGCTTTCTGTTTTGGATTATATCTTCTTTTACTACAAATTTTCTATTTGTGTTTTAGATATAATACGACAACAACCATTAACTTGTTGTTAGGGTCACTTGTCACCTAGTGACTTAAGTGAAGTATTTTTGGTACACCCTTCAAGAATTTTCACACCAACAAATGGATTAAAACACAATCTCCTCTCTGTGAGTCAAATGTGTGCTAATGGGAATGAGATGACATTCATATCTAAAGAGTGTGAGACCAAAACTGCAAAATCAAGAAATTTGGTGGCAATGGCCATTAGAAGTGACAACAACATGTATATTTTTTATGACACTACACACAATTACTGCATGAGAAAAATAGAAGGATCTTGGCTATGGCATAGAGGATTGGGTCATGTTAATTTTGATAATATAAAAAAATCAACAATATTGGAGCAGTTAGAGGATTACCAAGGTTGGATAAACCAGATAACATAATATGCAAGTCATGCCAAATTGGGAAAAAAAAGGAGTGTAGTTCAAATCCAAAGAGTTCTCTACAAATAGACCATTTGAGCTAGTCGATACATATGTATGTGGTCCTACAAGGAAGAAAAAGGCCAAGAGGAGAGAGATATTTCATATTATTTGTTGATGAATTCACTAGAGCCACATGGATTATGCTCATGAAGGAAAAAATTGAAGCTTTCAACAAATTTAAGTATTTTAGGGAACTTGTGGAAAATGAAGTTGATTTGAAGATAAAGTTTCTTAGATTTGATAGAGGAGGTGACTACATGTGTAAGGAATTTGATGATCTTTGTGAGTTGCATGGGATCAAGAGGTAATACTCCATATCTAGGACACTACAACAAGATTGTGTAGTGGAGAGGAAAAATAGGTTGAACCAAGATATGGCACGAGCTATGTTAGATGAGGTTGGTGTTTTAGATACTTTTTGAGGAGAATAAACTCAAACAACAATATATTTGGAAAGCAGAGTCCTTAGGCCTAATAGTGGCAAAACTCCATATAAGTTATGGAAAGGAATACCAACTAAATTTGACTAGTTCAAAGTATTTGGGAGCAAGTGCTACATTAAGAGGACTGAAGACAAGCTTGAAAAATTCGAACCAAGAGTTGATGAGGGCATATTCCTTGGCTATTTCTTCAAGAGAAAGGGATAAAAATTCTGTAATAGGAGAACCAAAAAGGTAATTGAAGGTATTAATATTGTTGTTGATGAACCTTTACCTAAATCTAATGATTCCAAATATTTTGTCAGTGATCATGATCTCATAAAATATGAGGACTAAGAAATTTCTAACAAGGATGAAGAAGAGTAAGAAGGAAGGAGGACCTCCACTACAAATAAGGATCCACCAAGTCACATCCAAAAGAAACACCCGGAAATTCAAATTCTTGGGAACAAAGAGCTTGGAGTGAAAGCAAGGAGGAAGTTGTCAGATAGTTTCAATCAAGCACATTTTACATTATTGTCTCAAATAGAGCCCAAAAACTTAAATGAAGCTACAGAAGATCAAAAATGGGTCAAGGAAATGAATGAAGAGTTAGATCACATTGAGAAGAACAATACACGAGAGCTTGTGATAAGGCCAAACGACAAAAACATCATTGGAACCAAGTGGGTGTTCAGAACAAGCTAAATGAATAAGGTAAGGTAGTAAGGGACAAAACAATATTTGTGTGTAAAGGATATGCCCACGTAGAATTTATTTACTTTGATGAAACTTTTGCACATTTATCTATATTAGATGCAATAAGAATGTTTTGGGCTTTTGCATGCTTCAAATGGATGTTAAATCAACTTTCTTTAATGGTGACGTAGAAGAGGAAGTTTATATAGAACATCTTGAAGTTTTTTTATTAGGTGATGATGAGAATAAAGTGTGTAGGTTGGAAAAGGTACTTTATGGCTTGAAACAAGATCTAAGGGCATGGTATGAAAAGCTAGGTAAACCTCTACAATAGAAAGCCTTCAAAAATGGATCCATGGACAACAATTTATATATCAAATTTGAAGGTAATGATTTTCTAATAATTGATGTGTATGTAGATGATATTATCTTTGGGAGTGATTTGGAGGAGATGGGCCACAAATTTGCACAATAAATTCAAAAGGAACTTGAGATGTAAATGTTTGTTGAGCTCATTTTCTTCCTTGGTTTGCAAGTTATTCAAGATGATAAAGGAATTTTTATTTCTCAATCAATGTATCTTAGAGAGAAATTAAAGCAATTTGGCATGGAAGATTGAAAACCATTGTGCACTCCTACGGTAACTGGTTGTGAATTGAGTAACGATGATGAATCACTAGAGGTAAATCAGTCCATGTACCATTCCCTTATTAGTATCTTATTGTATCTAACTACTTCTAAGCCTAATATTATGAAAATTGTAGGATTGGTCTCAATATTTCAAGTTAATCCCAAGGAGATATCTTAATGTTGTAAAAATGATCTTCAAGTACCTTTACAGAACTCTTGAATATGGATTATCATATCCCAAAGGTAAAAAATTCAATTTGATTACTTTTAGTGATGCTAATTGGGCTGGTAGTATTGATGTTAGGAAAAGTACATCAGGAGCTGCTCACATTTTGGGAGATTGTTTGGTCTCTTTGGAAAGTAAGAAAGAAAGTTCTATCTCTTTGTCCACTGCTGAGGTTGAATATATAGCAACATCGTCTTGTTATAAACACATATTATGGATGAAGCAAACTCTTCAAGGCATGCATATTGAGTATGAAGAGACTCTTCCTATTATGGTAGACAACATAAGTGCAATAAGAATCTCCAAAAATCTTTTTCTTCATTCCAAGACAAAGCACATACCAATCAAATTCATTTTCTAAGAGAACAAGTGCGCAACAAAGTTACAAGGTTGGAGCATGTTACTTCAAATGAAAAAATTGAAGACATCTTCACTAAGTCACTTCCAAGGGAGTAATTTGAATATATTAGAGAGAAAATGGGTGTTGTGCCTATTTTAAGGCATTGAGGCGTTTTTCATAAAGTTAGCTATTGTCATATGGCTTCCACCAGGAGCACTTTCAACTGCAAAATTTGGAAAATGAATGGTTTTTGGCTGTTTGCGTGCCTTTCAAAACATTCTAAATTGTTTTCTCACTTCTTATTAAGTCCTTATTACAATGAGTTCAACTAATAGTTACAACTGAATAAAACTAATTATATCTTTGACTAAACCACCTTTCACTGAACTGTGCATATAATGGATGTAAACCAAAGCAGAGAGTATTGCGTATCATTACACTAAAATTAGTGCTAAAACTGATGTTTAAAGAAAACATAAACAAAAATGTTTGTCTCATTACACTAAACTTCAATGTTAGCCATTACCCTAAAATTAGTGCTAAAACTGAGGTTTAAAGAAAAATAAACAACAATGTTTGTCTCATTACATTAAACTTCAATGTTAGCGTAACAAGGGGTGCATGATATTTGGTATGTTTTGTTAAGAGAAAACATAGGTGCATGATATTTGGTATGTTTTGTTAAAGCGGACAAAATGAAAATAAAGATGGTTAAGAGAAAACATAGGAGATGCCAAAGTTCATATCATTTGTTAGGAGATCACAAGGAGCTATTGCATTTACAATGCTCTATTCTTACACAATTTACGAATACTTAGTTCATAAAATTTGTTTTAGGTTGTTTAAGAGACGTAGAAC
>APFE031324774.1:70412-96299 GCA_000404065.3 Pinus taeda | reverse complement strand
ATTAATATAAATATAATAAGTAATTAGATTGTCGTGATATGAAATAATTTTTTTATAATATTGTTATATATAGAAAGGGATATAGTTTAATATATATACGAAATGATTTTTTACACCATTATTTTTAGTTAAGTTTAATCAAGATCGATTATACAGAATTGCATTTAAGTTGTATTGATTTTAAATTTGAATTTAAGTTGTTTAATTTGTAGAATCTGAGTGTTCCAAGAGTTTTTTTAGAGTGTTAAATCTATTTATGCATTCAAAAATGTATTTTAAATAACAAAAAACCACATTCTTGCTTGAAATTATATTGTTGATTCTGTTGAAAAAATCTTTTTCATATCTAAGTTAAAGAATTAGGCTTCTAAGTTAAAGAATTAGGCTACAAATATAAAGAGGTAATCTTAATCATACTCTTTTTAGAAAAGTGGTTAAAATGGAAGTATCTATTAGTTACAAAAAACTATCTTTTATTAGTTGTTATCTCTTTTTAAGTGAAAAAGACATTTCTAGAGAATTCATATAGAAAGAATAAAACATCAAATTTGATTAAGTGGAATTTGGTAAGTTTTAATGATATCCTTTTAAGCGAAATAGTTAAAATCAAAGTAGCTATTAGTTACTAAAATATTTCAAGTTGTTATCTTTCTTGAGTGAAAAATAAATTCCAAGTTGTTCAAAAAGATTTGTATGTTTAATTAAAAATAAATAAATAAATAAAATCTAAACTTTTATTAAGTTCTTGGAAAGTAAGTCACGTTTCTATGTTTTAAAATCAAATATTATAAATTTAAGTTCAAAATTTAAGATGCAATTATCTATATTTTTTATAACATCTCAAATTTGCATCATTTCAAACCACTAACAAATTTATGTAAGTTATATAGAATATTATATAAATAATTTCAGAGAATTGAGTTTAAAAATCCTAATATCATTAAACATATATTATCATATCAAAGTGAAAATTTAAATAGAAAATGATGTCATTTTTAAATAATATGGATGTTTACGAATGGGAAATAAAATAGTTGGTAATAAAGTGATTTATTAAGATATTTTTATAGTTTTAAATATAAAAATTATGAGAATAATTTTTTTAGTCATAAATAACTTAAATGTATCGATTTAAAAAATGTTTATATCTATATAATCTATATATATATATATAATAATATATATAATATATATATAATATATATATATATATAAAATTAAACACATATTATTGGAGAGGGAGAATCAGATCGATGCCATGGCTAGGGATCTTGTTGCGATTACTGCTGCTGACACTCTGCAAACCGAGGAAGGGAGCTTCCCAGGATTAGATCAAAGCCCTCATGCAGTCGGGCGAATAGATCTTGAGCCATGGACAGTGCTATGGTCTAGATCTAAAATAAGACTTGTCTTATTTGCCGCAGATCGTTCTCTCCACAAGACTGACGCGGCTAGGTTTTTCAAGTCCTGGCCGATCCACAGTTTCGCTCATTGGATTAAGACAGAGATAGGCCGCATTAGAACAAGGTGTGAGGGAGAGCCTTGGACGGCCATGAGCGAGTGCCCAGTGACTGTCAAAGAGGTGGCAACAAACCTTGATATTTCATTAATTCCCGCACCCTGGTGGAAGGAAGCCTGGAGCCAAGGCCAGTTCTTTCTCCATAGATTTGATATAGTTTTGTTTTGCCCGGATTTGGAAACTGGGAAAGACACGGATTTCATTGAGAAGACAATTTTCAGAGTCAAAGGGACTAACAATGCAAATCGGGAGAAGCCAACCAGGGCTTTGACAGAGGGACGTGAGTGTCTTTGGCTGGTTGAGCCCTCAAAGATAGCTGACTGCGTATATGGGAAGCAGGGGTTGTCGAATGCAAAGATCATTCTCGATCTCTGTAAGGCCATCGGGGTAGTAGCAGTCGAAGCCGCTTTAGTAGGAAGGGAAGACCTTTAGACCAGATCCCGGCACTAGATCGCCAGTCCTAGCTCCGCTGGGAAAATACCCAATCGCTTTCAAATCTTCGTCAGAATGCCCACGAGGAATACAACATTGATCTGGACTTATGCTACAGATAGTGTAATAGATCTGGAAAACAACATAGCCAATTAGATTGGCTACCCGGATGGCAAGCAACACCTAGTAACAGGGGGCAGATCGCTACATGACTACAAAACCTTGAAGGAGTACAACATCAAGCCAAGATCTACAATCATTCTCAATATGAGACTATGAGGAGGTGCAGCGACCAAAAAATCAATAGAAGGAGGCAGCGGGTCCAAATCAAATCACAACCCAGATCAGCACCAACAATACAAAAGCGAAGAAGCGTCTTACAAGCATATTTTACAAAGTGGGAAAGCACCTCCGACAACTCCAAAGCATGCCGGAACAGAACCAAGTCCATACATAGTGGAGCAACTGCAACATACACCAGAACTAACAATCGATATAGCAGAAGCAGAGAAGGTATGTGACAGCTATGAAAAGAAAGCCATCATTTGCCGTTTTAACCATTTTTGGCCCAAACCCTTGGATCTGTTTCATTGGATACTCACAAAATGGTCTTTGAACTGTGAGATCCACCTCTGTTGAAAAGGGTTTTTTATAGTTAAATTACAGTCACTAGAGGTCAGAGAGCTCGTGATTCAGGAAGGACCATGGTTCTGGGGATCTTCGGGTCTCTTTATCACTCCATGGTTCCCAGAGTTTGATGCAAACACCTTCGTTGTTTCTAGGATGCCTGTATGGGTACGTCTTCATAATCTCCCTATCCATTTCTGGGATCAAAAGATACTTGCATGCATAGGAAACTCCATAGGTAGATTCATCAAAATGGATACAAAAAGAATCAATGAAAGAATTTTTACTTTCGCACGCATATGTGTGGAAGTAGACCTTAGTAAAGGATTACCAGAAAGCATAAAACTGAAACACAAAGATCGCAGCTGGTTGCAGTCATTAGACTATGAAAACATAGCTTTCAGGTGCAGAATATGTCGGCAAACTGGACACCTGCAAAATGCATGTCCATAATACAAAAAGAACAGTTTTAGAAAGAAGAAAACAGGCAACCATCAAAAGGGATGGAACTTCTCCTATCCAGATCCGGAAGAGGAGGAAGAACCCGTCCCAAATGAAAGCAACCAAATAGAAACTCATAAGATTTCACCACAAGAGCCTATGGAATCACAATCGGGAAAGAACTCAAATTCAATGGAAATCAGTGGAACCAAACGGCAGCACTCATCAGACACCTCTGATTCAGACAAGGAAAATCCTCGACCCATCGAAGAAAATCCACTTCAACTTGTTCCCATAATTCCATCCCAAGGAGAATGGCGAAAAATCGAGAACAAAAATGGGAGGAAGTCATGATTTCTCCCAATGTTCTCCTTTGTTCCTGCTGTGGTCCTTTCTCATAATTTTTGTTTTTATTTTTTAAGCTCTCCACCTTGACAGGCAATGGCCTGAATATTCCTCATATGAGGAGGCCGTGTATTTGCTCAGTGGTCTTCCCTACATGTTTAGCTAGACAGGGTTGAATGTCTCATCCAGTGAGCTCTATGATTCGCAAATTATAGAGCAAAATGAATGCTTCGGCACATACTATGTAACTTTTTATCCTGGTTATAAAAAGTTCAATTTTTTCTTTTGGAAAAAAAATTAAACACATATTATCATATCAAAGTGAAAATTTAAATAGAAAATGATGTCATTTTTAAATAATATCGATGTTTATTTATGAGAAATAATATAGTTAGTAATAAAGTGATTTATTAAGATATTTTTTAGTTTTAAATATAAAAACTATGAGAATAATTTTTTTAGTTATAAATACTTAAATGTATGATATTAAAAATAGTTTTATATGGTATTATATATAGAGAGAGGGAGGGGGGGTTGGGGTTCATTTCAAATGATGAGTTAGCTTCTCATAAATTTGCGTGAAATTTTATACCTATATAATATGTGGTGAAATTATTATATTTGATAAAAACTTTGTGAAATCCAATTTATTTGATGGATAGGAGTTTTATAACCAATATTATTTTTCATTTTTAAATGATTTGACAAAATATGATATTTTGAATTGATGTGACCGGTTAGGAATCTCTAAAGTATTTGTCTTTTCATATATTTAAATTATATAATATATTTTACAATAATTTTATTTGTATATATTAAAAGTGTAAGATTACAACACACATCTATAATTCATAAGTTTTAAAAAATGTAAAACATTTTTTTTTATACAAACTTAAAATTGTTTAAAAAGGTTGTTATTTTTTATGGTGGTAGTGAAATTACATTATTTATTTATAAAAACTAACAATTCCACTCATAATAATTTGTTGTTTAAATAAATAAAAAATACATAATGAATTTTCTAAGTGAAAAGTAATATAACTAAATGTGTTTAGTAAAATATCATTCTTTTGTAAACAAATGTTGATAAGTACATGGTTAATTGGGCTATCTTGACAATATAAGCATATTTTTGTATGATTGTATCAATATATTCCACATACAAAATATGCAATGTTGTACGTGATATGTAACTTATATAACTATATTAGTTATTAAATATTCTTAACTTAATTTTGATTAAAAACAAAACAAAAAAGTTCATTTTATTTTTACTAATACATTATTTTATGGGACTTAGTTGTTTTATATTACATATGGGATCATCTATGAGAGGGAGATATTGGATGAGTAAACAAAATGTTTACCGTCACCTATGGATACCGTATTCAAACAAAAAATATGTTGTCCATATATTCTACAAAAAGATCCTAGCAATAAACAAAACTTGCATGTTATCATCTTTGAGGGTTACAATACAAAAAATAAATTGATATCCATTTTGCATGAACTAAATTTGAGACCACGAAGAACTCTCACCAAGGACCACATTCGAAATACTCCATGCCACGATCTCTACAAACCCTTCTCTGGCAAGCATGAGCACCAGCAACTCCAAACTCCTCAACATCCCTTCACGAATTAGAAACCTCCTAGCCAGATATAAAGATTGGACTAAATGCTCTACAGAGAAAAGGACAACGAGCCTATGTTTTTTCAGCCCTGCTTGATAATCGATGGGCAGTATTTTCCAAAGCCCTCATTGGAGGCATAGAAACTAGTCTATCCGATGGACCTGTACAATATGATGTGTATCCCGATTTCTCTGTTTCATAAACAGACCCACATATCCTGAAATGCCTAACCTTAGGTGTTCAGACAAAAGGGTATGAACATTTCAGAGCAAAATCCAAAAATATGACCATTTTCTTTATCACTTGTGTAAGATTTTACAATACAACAATTCCTGCTGTATTGCATTTTCCTCCTGATGGTACTGTAACAATGATCCAGTATGATTCTTCATGTAACCCAGTTGCACCAGTTCCTATCTCTAGAAATAATCTTTGTCCCCCTGATGACTGGATAACCAACTGGGCAAAACCAGTCAGAAGACCTATTGCCGCCACTTAGTCTATAATCACAGAAATTGATGATCCGGTTATCACTCGATTCCCCCGAGATCACACAGTTGAGAGTGGTAGACCCTCTATCTCTACAATTCCTACTATAGAAACTAATCAATTGCATCCTGTACAGTCTCAACCACAACAATAGATTGTAATTGATCCTGTTGTTTTCGAGTCACTCAAAAAGTTGTTTACTCAGCCATCTGAAAATTCAATTCTCAGTTCTGTTTGTGACCACCCCCACTGTTCAAAGACATTTTGCCAATTTTCTTCAGTTCCACCTACACCGCATGGGGATTCTTCAAAGAGGATCAATATGATAAAGTTGATTCCGTCATCTGACTCTTCTGAAGAAAGTTATAAACGTGTCACATTTTTCAATCCCCAAGAAGAACTTCTTGTACATACTGTTTCTAGTTCTTCTTCCAGAGGTCTTGGTTATGTTAATGATTTGCCCATTCCTTTATATAGAAGAAATCCCATTGATAAAATTCCAAAGCATGTTGAAATCCCTCCGGATTCAGAGATTATAGCTTTCCTAAAAATCTTCAAAGGAATTGGCCCTTATGATCCAGAAGATTCCTAGAAAAAGAAAATGTTCAATTGGGACATGTTCACTCATGAAAAAGAACATTTGTATATACAAGAAGTAAGACTTCTGGAAAAGAAAGACACACCTACCTTCAATAAACAGAATGTGGATAAATGGAAAGAATGGATGAAGGAAAATAATCAGTGGATATCTTTCTATGAATGGTATTATCCTTCTGCAAATATAATAGAGGAATCTCTAATGAAACAATTCAAAAACCAAGCCAAGCAAAAACGAATCAAAGATTCAGAAAAATTTATAGAAGAAATAATGCAAGAAAATCCTGTTGTAATTCCTCCTCCTTTAAAATCTCCTATTTTTGAGTCAAAGATCCAAAGTATGATGGCCAAGACAAATATTCCAAGATCTTTGATAGCAGTTAGACAACAAGGGGAAGAATTAGTAAGACATATCTGTTCCCAATTCCATGTAAATATGATCAGAACGGGAACCCCTAATAAGCACAAGTGGGAACTCCTTGATGGATCAATCTTCGAGACTGATACAAAATTCGCTCCATGGAAGAATTTTGTCATTAGAGGTCAGGATGGGAAAATGTACAGAGTCCTTCCATCTCATCCTGATGACTCTTCTTTAGCAGCCAAAGACTCCATAACTGCTACAAATTCGAAAAATCTGGCCCTGTCTAGCCTTGAAAAGCATTTCAAAACCAGATTTGATTCTATTGAAACTGCATGCTCTGAATTAAAACTCATGGTTGGTAGAGTTTTGCAGAAACAAGACTATAATATTGTCTGTCTGAATGACAGTGTGAAGACTCTAGCAGAAAATGACCAAACAATTGCTTAGAGCTTAGATAAGCTCACCCTGGCAACAGAAAGAAAGATCCATGATGCAGCAATCGCTCATGGAAAAGAAATTGTCAAGGTCTCCACTAGCCTTGACATAGTAAAGAAACAAGTATGGGAAGTGTCCAAAGGGATTGATTCTCTGAAAAAGAAACCAAATATAGATGCATATAAATCAGCCACTCTTTTTTCTGGTCCGAAAACTATTGTTCCTTATTCTCTTACTTCCTTAGTGGAAAGTCTTATCAAGGCTCCTAGTTCAATAAGCTTTCCACCACCTACCTCTACTCATCCATATTCTCTATTTGCAAATCCCAGTTTTTTCAGTCCAGTCTCTACTTCAGCAAAATCTAAAGAAACTGAAGAAACTGCTAAAAGCCATGATAGTAGTTTCCTATTTGGAGACTCCTCTGCTTATATGGAAAAAGAAGAGGAAAGTGATGTGGATACAAGCTTACATAAGATTGATTCTGTTCCAGAGATTGATGATCTAGAAGCTTGCATCAATAAATTTTCTGTTCAAGACAAAGAACAATTTGGCATCTCAACCCCAGAAGAAAGCATTGAAACTCAAGTCAATGCCACTTCCTCTAGATCCCGCTGGGATACTACATGCAACCCTGCCCGAGACCGCCGAGATCTAATGAAATCTGAATATCACAAAGATTGGTCTGCCAACTCCACCTACTTGTGGAATATAGACAATTGTACAGAAGCCAAAGTTATGGTTGTATTACACTCCATGCTTGTTTGTTACGGAACATACCTTGCAGATGAAATTGGCCCAATAAATGCTACTAGAAGAATTATTGGTGGATTTGAAGGAACATTGGATTCATGGTTAAAGGCCGAAACGATAAAAGAACCAAATATTCTTCCCCATTAGGAACAGTCTGTGGTTTTAAATGAAGATGGTTCTACTTATATGGATCCAGTCACTCACTTGCCTGTCAATAATATGATAGGAAAACTCATATATAGTATTACAGTAAATTTCATTGGTTTTCCACAAATCACCAATGACATTACAACTGTCACTTTGCTTGCCATGAAGTTGCATAATATGCAACATTTTGATGAGTATTTTAATGAATTCCTTCATAGACTGCACACTCTATCCCCAGAATTGATACTTGAGCCAAAATGGAAAGAAATCTTTGTAGCTTCCCTTCCTCAATGGGTCTCAACGGAAATTTTGAATAAATTACCAGGAAAAATTGGAGATTATAAGTTTTGAATTATCAGGCAAGCTGTAAAAGCTATTATTGTAGAACTTTGTTCACGGATGAAAATTGCCAGAGCTGCTACGAACCCAAAGAAACCACATGGCTACCAACAGCTCTGTAAGAAATGGCACCTTGGCAGAGCTGGAAATCCAGAGGGGCAGAGAAAGAAAAAATCCAGACACTTTAAGAAGAATTCCCAGTCTTACCAAGATAAAGAAAGAAAACATTATAGAAAGAAACCATACAAGCACACAAAAATGTATTCTAAAGAAAAAGAAATCATTTGTTTCAACTACAACAAGAAAGGCTACACAGCTCCAAATTGTCCAGAAAAGAAGAAAGAAAAATCAAAGAAAAAAATGTCATATAGAAATAAGAAAGGAAAAGTTAATTTCTTTGATCTGCCTAGTAGCTGTGATGAACTTCTATCCTCTGATTCTGAGATAGATAATGAATTGAATCGTGTTTATTCTGATACATCTTCTGATGAAGAACGATGCAAGGATCTGCACTGCACAGAATGCAGAGATTGTGATTGTAGTGACCCAGATATTTGTAACTGCATTGTAGTTAGGATGATGAGAACAGATGATGATGAGACAAGCAAGAATCTCCTCACGCAAATGATGCAGCTACTAATCCCCAGATCAAGGAAATGTATAAATCATTACTAACGGATCACCTCACTAAGATACCTTCCAGTTCAAAGAAATCTCCAAATAAAGGGTATGTACCTCTTGCATCTTTATTCTCGGTAGAAGCTTTGACACGACAGTTTAGAAATGAAGACTTTGGAGAAGATCCGCCACAAACATTGCCTGGTATTCATCAAGCAATTAAGGAACTGAGAAAGACAATAAAAGAAAACAGGAGATTATGCATAGAAAATCACAAAGAATTGGGCATAAGGTTGATGAATGCGCAAGAAGCCTCATCCTCACAAAATCCTGATGAATCAGGAAAAGAGGAAACCTAGACATCTCATGCAAACCCCATAATGTCACAGACACATCTGCATGATAGTTCAAGAGAAGAAGATGAAGAAAAGGATAGAAAATATTTTGGATGCAATATCATGAACAAAGATGTCATGTATTGTGTGAAAATGAAAGTTAAAATTAGAAATCAGGATGAGTATTGGAAAGTTCTTATGGATATGGTTCCAGGTTAAATATTGTAAGTGACACTATAGTAAGCATGCATCATCGGAGACCAACTGCCTGCCCCAAAGTTACTACAACAAGTGGAGATATTGTCACTAAACATGAAGCAGAGATAGATGTTTTCTTGACTGAAAAAATTGGTGTTCATCTAGTCTGCCCAATAGTTCTAGGGATGGATTCTGCCATGTATCTTGGCACTCCTTTCTTCCAGAACTTTGAGAAACATGGAGCTAAGCTAGACAGTAGCAGTCAAAGGTATCGCTATTTCGTCAGCTTTGAGGATAAAGAAATTTTCTTTCCATTTATTAATTCTAACTCGCCTAATAGATTAAAACAGATTGAAAGAATGGAGAATCTATTAGCCAAAATGGAAATAAAGAAAGAAATTTTGAAAACAGAAGACCATCTAGACAAAGGAAAATATGCCAAGGAGATAGCATATCTCACCACTAAATTCAAGGAATGTTTCTCAAATGATCCAAATGCCTTTTGGCATATTCACAAACAGGAAGTAGAACTTCCTCTCAAGAAAGAATTCAGTGGGAAACTTAGAAGATCCAGAGCAATACCAATGAATGAAGAACAGTTGAAAGTATGCAGGAAGGAAATAAAAGATCTTCTGGAAAAAGGACTTATCAGGAAGAGCAAAAGTCCAATTGCTTGCTTTGCATTTTATGTAAATAAGCATGGAGAAATAGCTAGAGGGAAACCAATATTGGTAGTCAATTATAAACCTCTTAATGCTATTCTAGACTATGATGTCTATCCATTACCAAAGCCATCTATGATCTTAGCACATATCTCCAAATCGAAAGTCTTTTCAAAATTTGATCTTAAATCAGGATTTTGGCAGGTCGGCATCAAAGAAGAAGATAAGTGGAAAACAACATTTTCAGTTCCTGATGGCCATTATGAATGGAACATCATGCCATTTGGATTAATCAATGCTCCTTCATCCTTCCAAAGAATAATGGATGAGACTTTTGAAGGAATGGAGGAATTCCTAAAGAAATATTGATGACTTATTAATTCATTCTGATAATATTGCTGACCATATTAAGCATTTTAAAAATTTTCCTCCGTAGGGTCAAAGAAATGGGCATAGTATTATCAAAACCAAAGATGAAGCTATTCAAGCCAATCATAGACTTTTTGGGTTACAACATACAGTATGAATCTTATACTTTAATTCAAAGAAGTCTAAATTTTGTAGGTCACTTCCTTGATGAGATTAAAGATAAGACTCAATTTCAAAGATTCTTGGGAAGTTTGAACTATATTTCTAAATTTTTGAAGCATTGCGCACAAGAAAGAAGGCTGTTAAACCAACGACTTCAGAAGGATCCAATTCCTTGGAATAATGACTTCACTCAGGCAGTCAGAAGAATCAAAGAAAAAGTTAGAAATATCCAGCCTCTTTCTCCGATTAGAGAAGATTGGGAGAAAATTATAATGACAGATGCCAGCTATGAGGGATGGGGGGAAGTCCTTTGTCAAAAGAATCCCAGCACCAAACAAGAGATAGAAGTCTGCCAGTATGCCTCTGGCTTATGGGCCAAAACCCAATTGAATTGGTCCAGTCTGAAGAAAGAATTAAGAGCTGTTTGTTAGGAATAGCTAAGTTCAAACACTTCATCATCTATACAAAGTTCACAGTCAGGACATATTGCCAAGCGCTAAAATACGCAATACACAAATGTGATTTTGAAGATGCTGCTATGGTTAGATTGGTCATGAATCTAAGCTAGTATAATTTTGACATAGAATTTGTCAAGGGGAAGAAGAATAGTTTTGCAGATATGCTGAGCCGAGAATTTTTGTCAGCACACTCAGCCTTATCTTTACAATGAAATTTCATTAGAAGGAACGAAGATCATGTAGAAATTGAAACCCCTACAGGATGGATAAGATATGAATTGGAAACTCCATTGCTGATTCACGATGAATCCTGGTATCCTATTAAGGAAATCAGGCATAGAATTGGGATTCCTTATTTATGGACAGAGAAAATGAAAGACCAGATGAATAATGAAGCCATACAAGCATTAGACTACCTAGAGCATATTGGTAGTATAATGTATATGTTGTAGAAAAGGGATGATGATGAAGATTGCATTGAGAGTTGCCATATCACCTTCAGAAGATTTGGCAACCACCTTCGCAGAGAAAATTATGATATAGATCGACAGAAGGATGTATTTTTTGAAAGTATGAATTTGCAAAATTATGCTTCTAACCTATTTTATTGTATGCAGTTCAACTTTGACTTTGAAGGAATGACGGTAGAGGCATTGGAACAAAGTGACCCTACTCCAGAATGGTTCTTGGAATGGTGGAAAATTTATGGGTTGTCAGCACTTGTGATAAAACCTTACTCTCTTCACATGCTTAAGATTCCAGGCTTCAGTGAACCCAGAGCTCACATGAGTGGAATAGTGTACAAATTTGTTGAAAATATAGCCGACATTGGAGACCTTCCCTTCTTCCAAGGCGTGAATAGATGTGGCCATGTACACTAGTTCGTAGCAAATCGTTACAGAGTAAGGAGCATCTCTAGCAGTACGAGTTATGATAGCTTTCATGAACAAATTGATCCCAGTACAAATCCTTTCCTTAATCTCAATTTTCTGGAGCCACTTGACCGACATCATCTTCAGGTTTGGGAAACTGAGAAAGAAGTCCTTGTACAATACTTCAATAATTTCCTGATTGAAAGATTTAACTATCAACACTATTCTTACCCACAAATAGATTACTTTGTACTTTAAGGGTGTAGTCTTTCCAACCGACGTTGGTGTTGGACGAGCTTTCGTGGATTCCCTCGTACTGGAAATCTCCACTATGTAATCTTTGTACATATGTATCCTATCTTTAAGTCCTGTCGAGCTTTTGTGGGTTCCCTTGTACTGGTAATCTCCACTTTGTAATCCCAATAAATATCCTAGATTCGGTCCCCACATGCCTCTGGCTATCTGTAAAAGGAGAAGGGACGAGATAACATGGGATAGTACTCCATGCCCAAATCTAGCTTTCAGTGATTTGATTCAGATAGTACAACATCTATGCGTCTGAGTCATCTCTCTGTAATCATAAGACTCACGGATGTTTGTTCCCTCCAAATGCTATAAAATGATGAAGCCTTGGAGTAAGATTCATTCGGTCGAGCCTAGTCTAGAGTCGAGGTCGAGAATTCTCCTACTCTGCATCTGTGGATTGTTAGTATGATCTGCTTGCAACACGAGAAATACTCAAGTTATTAGGAGATTTGAGAAGCCTGTGCATCAGTGCTTGACACTGGTGTGAACCTAAAGTGGCCGGATCATTTAGAGAGTCTGTTGTTCTGTAATAATCTTTTAGACCCAGCCTGCTTGTTGGCCAGGTAGCCTGTCTTTCTTTCTTCCATGGAGGGAATTCTGTTGAAATTTCATTGTAAAGATAAGACTGAGTGTGCTGACAAAAATTCTCGGCTCAGCATATCTGCAAAACTATTCTTCTTGCCCTTGAAAAATTCTATGTCAAAATTATACTGGCTTAGATTCATGACCCATCTAACCATAGCAGCATCTTCAAAATCACATTTGTGTATTGTGTATTTTAGTGCTTAGCAATCTGTCCTGACTGTGAACTTTGTATAGATGATGAAGTCTTTGAACTTAGCTATTCCTAAACAAACAACTCTTAATTCTTTCTTCAGACTGGAGCAATTCAATTGGGTTTTGGCCCACAAACCAGAGGCATACTGGCAGACTTCTATCTCTTGTTTGGTGCTGGGGTTCTTTTGACAAAGGACTGCCCCCCATCCCTCATAGCTGGAATCTGTCATTATAATTTTCTCCCAATCTTCTTTAATCGGAGAAAGAGGCTGGATATTTCTGACTTTTTCTTTGATTCTTCTGACTGCCTGAGTGGAGTCATTATTCCAAGGAATTAGATCCTTTTGAAGCCGTTGGTTTAACAACCTTCTTTCTTGTGCGTAATGCTTCAGAAATTTAGAAATATAGTTCAAACTTCCCAAGAATCTTTGCAATTGAGTCTTATCTTTAATCTCATCAGGGAAGTGATCTACAAAATTTAGACTTCTTTGAATTACAATATAAGATCCATACTGTATGTTGTAACCCAAAAAGTCTATGATTGGCTTGAATAGCTTCATCTTTGGTTCTGATAATACTATGCCCATTTCTTTGACCCTGCGCAGGAAAATTTTTAAATGCTTAATATGGTCAGCAATATTATCAGAATGAATTAATAAGTCATCAATATATTTCTTTAGGAATTCCTCCATTCCTTCAAAAGTCTTGTCCATTATTCTTTGGAAGGCTGAAGGAGCATTTATTAATCCAAATGGCATGATGTTCCATTCATAATGGCCATCAGGAACTAAAAATTTTGTTTTCCACTTATCTTCTTCTTTGATGCCGACCTGCCAAAATCCTGATTTAAGATCAAACTTTGAAAAGACTTTTGATTTGGAGATCTGTGCTAAGATCATAGATGGCTTTGGTAATGGATAGGCATCATAGTCTAGAATAGCATTAAGAGGTTTATAATTGACTACCAATCTTGGTTTCCGTCTAGCTACTCCTCCATGCTTATTTACATAAAATGCAAAGCAAGCAATTGGACTTTTGCTCTTCCTGATAAGTCCTTTTTCCATAAGATCTTTTATTTCCTTCCTGCATAATTTCAACTGTTCTTTATTCATTGGTATTGCTCTGGATCTTCTAAGTTTCCCACTGAATTCTTTCTTGAGAGGAAGTTCTACTTCCTGTTTGTGAATATGCCAAAAGGCATTTGGATCATTTGAGCAACATTCCTTGAATTTAGTGGTGAGATCTGCTATCTCCTTGGCATATTTTCCTTTGTCTAGATGGTCTTCTATTTTCAAAATTTCTTTTTTTATTTCCATCTTGGCTAATAGATTCTCCATTATTTCAATCCGTTTTAATCTATTAGGCGAGTTAGAATTAATAAATGGAAAGAAAATTTCTTTATCCTTTAATCTGACGAAATAGCCATACCTTTGACTGCTACTCTCTAGCTTAGCTCCGTGTTTCTCAAAGTTCTAGAAGAAAGGAGTGCCAAGATACATGGCACAATCCATCCCTGGAACTATTGGGCAGACTAGATGAACACCAATTTTTTCAGTCAAGAAAACATCTATCTCTGCTTCATGTTTAGTGAAAATATCTCCACTTGCTGTAGTAACTTTGGGGCAGGCAGTTGGTCTCCGATGATGCATGCTTACTACAGTGTCACTTACAATATTTAACCTGGAACCAGTATCCATAAGAAATTTCCAGTACTCATACTGATTTCCAATTTTAACTTTCATTTTCACACAATACATGACATCTCTGTTCATGATATTGCATCCAAAATATTTTCTATCCTTTTCTTCATCTTCTTCTCCTGAACTATCATGCAGATGTGTCTGTGACATTATGGGGTTTGCATGAGATGTCCAGTTTTCCGCTTTTCCTGATTCATCAGGATTTTGTGAGGAAGAGGCTTCTTGCACATTCATCAACCTTATGCTCAATTCTTTGTGATTTCTATGCATAATCTCATGTTTTCTTTTATTGTCTTTCTCAGTTCCTTAATTGCTTGATGAATACCAGGCAATGTTTGTGGCAGATCTTCTCCAAAGTCTTCATTTCTAAACTGCCGTGTCAAAGCTTCTACCGAGAATAAATATGTAGGAGGCACATACCCTTTATTTGGAGATTTATTTGAACTGGAGGGTATCTTAGTGAGGTGATCCGTTAGTAATGATTTATACATTTCCTTGATCTGGGGATCAGTAGCTACTATCATTTGCGTGAGGAGATTCCTGCTTGTCTCATCATCATCTATTCTCATCATCCTAACTGCATTGCAGTTACAAATATCTGGATCACTACAATCACAATCTCTGCATTCTGTGCAGTGCGGATCCCCGCATCGTTCTTCATCAGAAGATGTATTAGAATAAACATGATTCAATTCATTTTCTGTCTCAGAATCAGAGGATAGAAGTTCATCACAGCTACTAGGAAAATCAAAGAAATTAACTTTTCCTTTCTTATTTCTATATGACATTTTTTTATTTGATTTTTCTTTCTTCTTTTCTGGACAATTTGGAGCTATGTGGCCTTTCTTGTCCCAGTTGAAACAAATGATTCATTTTTCTTTAGAAAACATTTTTGTGTGCTTGTATGGTTTCTTTCTATAATGTTTTCTTTCTTTATCTTGGTAAGACTGGGAATTTTTCTTAAAGTGTCTGGATTTTTTCTTTCTCTGCCCCTCATAATTTCCAGCTCTGCCAAGGTGCCATTGCTTACAGAGTTGTTGGTAGCAATGTGGTTTCTTTGGGTTGGTAGCAGCTCTGGCAATTTTCATCTGTGAACAAAGTTCTACAATAATAGCTTTTACAGCTTGCCTAATAATTCCAAACTTATAATCTCCAATTTTTCCTGGTAATTTATTCACAATTTCCGTTGAGACCCATTGAGGAAGGAAAGCTACAAAGATTTCTTCCCATTTTGGTTCAAGTATCAATTCTGGAGATAGAGTATGCAGTCTATGAATGAATTCATTAAAATACTCATCAAAATGTTGCATATTATGCAACTTCATGGCAAGCAAAGTGACAGTCGTAATGTCATTGGTGATTTGTGGAAAACCAATGAAATTTATTGCAATACTATATATGAGTTTTCCTATCATATTATTGACAAGCAAGTGAGTGACTGGATCCATATAAGCAGAACCATCTTCATTTAAAACCACAGATTGTTCCCAATGGGGAAGAAGATTTGGTTCTTTTATCGTTTCGGCCTTTAACCTGAATCCCGTGTTCCTTCAAATCCACCAATAATTCTTCTAGTAAAATTTATTGGGCCAATTTCATCTGCAAGGTATGTTCTGTAACAAACAAGCATGGAGTGTAATACAGACATAACTTCGGCTTCTATACAATTGTCTATATTCCACGAGTAGGTGGAGTTGGCAGACCAATCTTTGTGATATTCAGATTTCATTAGATCTCGGTGGTCTGGGATAGGGTTCCATGTAGTATCCCAGCGGGATCTAGAGGAAGTGGCATTGACTTGAGTTTCAATGCTTTCTTTTGGGGTCGAGATGCCAAATTGTTCTTTGTCTTGAATAGAAAAATTATTGATGCAGGCTTCTAGATCATCAATCTCTGGAACATAATCAATCTTATGTAAGCTTGTATCCACATCACTTTCCTCTTCTTTTTCCATATAAGCAGAGGAGTCTCCAAATAGGAAACTACGATCATGGCTTTTAGCATTTTCTTCAGTTTCTTTAGATTTTGCTGAAGTAGAGACTGGACTGAAAAAACTGGGATTTGCAAATAGAGAATATGGATGAGTAGAGGTAGGTGGTGGAAAGTTTATTGAACTAGGAGCCTTGATAAGACTTTCAACTAAGGAAGTAAGAGAATAAGGAACAGTAGTTTTCGGACCAGAAAAAAGAGTGGCTGATTTATATGCATCTGTATTTGGTTTCTTTTTCAGAGAATCAATCCCTTTGGACACTCCCCAAACTTGTTTCTTTACTATGTCAAGGCTAGTGGAGACCTTGACAATTTCCTTTCCATGAGCGATTGCTGCATCATGGATCTTTTTTTCTGTTGCCAGGGTGAGCTTATCTAAGCTCTGAGCAATTGTTTGGTCATTTCTGCTAGAGTCTTCACACTGTCATTCAGAAAAAAAAGTATTATAGTCTTGTTTCTACAAAACTCTACCAACCATGAGTTTTAATTCAGAGCATGCGGTTTCAATAGAATCAAATCTGGTTTTGAGATGCTTTTCAAGGCTAGGCAGGGCCAGATTTGTCCAATTTGTAGCAACTATGGAGTCTTTGGCTGCTAAGGAAGAGTCACCAGGATGAGATGGAAGGAATCTGTACATTTTCCCATCCTGACCTCTAATGACAAAATTCTTCCATGGAGGGAATTTTGTATCAGTCTCGAAGATTGATCCATCAAGGAGTTCCCACTTGTGCTTATTAGGGGTTCCAGTTCTTATCATATTTACATGTAACTGGGAACAGATATGTCTTACTAATTCTTCCCCTTGTTGTCTAACTGCTATCAAAGATCTTGGAATATTTGTCTTGGCCATCATACTTTGGATCTTTGACTCAAAAATAGGAGCTTTTAAAGGAGGAGGAATTACAACAAGATTTTCTTGCATCATTTCTTCTACAATTTTTTTCTGAATCTTTGATTCGTTTCTGCTTGGCTTGGTTTTTGAATTGTTTCATCAGAAATTCCTCTATTATATTTGCAGAAGTATAATACCATTCATAGAATGATATCCACTGATTATTTGCCTTCATCCATTCTTTCCATTTATCCACATTCTGTTTATTGAAGGTAGGCCTGTCTTTATTTTCCAGAAGTCTTACTTCCTGGAAAAAGAAAATGTTCAATTGGGAGATGTTCACTCATGAAAAAGAACATTTATGTTTTGTAAAGAAAAAGAAATCATTTGTTTCAACTGCAACAAGAAAGGCCACACAGCTCCAAATTGTCCAAAAAAGAAGAAAGAAAAATCAAAGAAAAAAATGTCATATAGAAATAAGAAAGGAAAAGTTAATTTCTTTGAATTGCCTAGTAGATGTGATGAACTTCTATCCTCTGATTCTGAGACAGAAAATGAATTGAATCATGTTTATTCTGATACATCTTCTGATGAAGAACGATGCAGGGATCCACACTGCACATAATGTAGAGATTGTGATTGTAGTGACCCAGATATTTGTAACTGCAATGCAGTTAAGATGATGAGAACAGATGATGATGAGACAAGCAGGAATCTCCTCACACAAATGATGGCAGCTACTAATCCCCAGATCAAGGAAATGTATAAATCATTACTAACGGATCACCTCTCTAAGATACCCTCTAGTTCAAAGAAATCTCCAAATAAAGGGTATGTGCCTCCTGCATCTTTATTCTCGGTAGAAGCTTTGACATGACATTTTAGAAATGAAGACTTTGGAGAAGATCTGCCACAAACATTGCTTGGTATTCATCAAGCAATTAAGGAACTGAGAAAGACAATAAAATAAAACAGGAGATTATGCATAGAAAGAGTCGGAAATATCCAACCTCTTTCTCCGATTAGAGAAGATTGGGAGAAAATTATAGTGACAGATGCCAGCTATGAGGGATGGGGGGCAGTCGTTTTTCAAAAGAACCCCAGCACCAAACAGGAGATAGAAGTCTGCCAGTATAACTCTGGTTTGTGGGCCAAAACCCAATTGAATTGGTCCAGTCTGAAGAAAGAATTAAGAGTTGTTTGTTTAGGAATAGCTAAGTTCAAAGACTTCATCATCTATAAGAAGTTCATAGTCAGGACAGATTGCCAAGCGCTGAAATACACAATACACAAATGTGATTTTGAAGATGTTGCTATGGTTAGATGGGTCATGAATCTAAGCGAGTATAATTTTGACATAGAATTTGTCAAGGGGAAGAAGAATAGTTTTGCAGATATGCTGAGCCGAGAATTTTTGCCAGCACACTCAGTATTATCTTTACAATGCAATTTCATTAGAAGGAATGAAGATCATGTAGAAATTGAAACCCCTACAGGATGGATAATATATGAATTGGAAACTCAATTGCTGATTCACGATGAATCCTGGTATCCTATTAAGGAAATCAGGCATAGAATTGGGATTCCTTATTTATGGACAGAGAAAATGCAAGACCAGATGAATAATGAAGCCATACAAGCATTAGACTACCTAGAGCATATTGGTAGTATAATGTATATGTTGCAGAAAAGGGATGATGATGAAGATTGCATTGAGAGTTGCCATATCACCTTCAGAAGATTTGACAACCACCTTCGCAGAGAAAGTTATGATACAGATCGACAGAAGGATGCATTTTTTGAAAGTATGAATTTGCAAAACTATGCTTCTAACATGTTTTATTGTATGCAATTCAACTTTGACTTTGAAGGAATGATGGTAGTGGCATTGGAACAAAGTGGCCCTACTCCAGAATGGTTCTTGGAATGGTGGAAAATGTATGGGCTGTCAGCACTTGTGATAAAACCTTACTCTCTTCACATGCTTAAGATTCCAGGATTCAGTGAACCCAGAGCTCACATGAGTGGAATAATGTACAAATCTGTTGAAAATATAGCCGACATTGGAGACCTTCCCTTCTTCCAAGGCGTGAAGAAATGTGGCCATGTACGCTGGTTTGTAACAAATCGTTACAGAGTAAGGAGCATCTCTATCATTACGAGTTATGATAGCTTTCATGAACAAATTGATCCCAGTACAAATCCTTTGCTTAATCTTAGTTTTTTGGGGCCACTTGACCGACATCATCTTCAGGTTTGGGAAACTGAGAAAGAAGTCCTCATACAATACTTCAATAATTTCCTGGTTGAAAGATTTAACTATCAACACTATTCTTACCCACAAATAGATTACTTTGTACTTTAAGGGTGTAGTCTTTCCAACAAGCTTCCTAACCTCAATGTTTATCTTGGCCAGAGAGCACTATGGGGAAGTGTTATGCTCTAGAATTTTGTCCTCCACAAAGGACTAAAAAAGCACCGTTGATGCTCTAATATATTCTCCAGCTTATTGATGGTGGAGACCAAAGCTTGTGTGGAGTCTATTAGCTTGTCTATCAGCACTAGGGCCTTGATGGTCTCCTGGAGCCCTTCATCCAGGATACTAACTATGAAGAGAATGTAAAGATGTTGGCTAGCCCAAAAAGGGTCGAAGACAGAGACGATATGGACACAACAGCTTGTAACATTCACTATTCTTACCCCTACAACATATACTTGAAAATGGTGATAGATTTGCCAATGAAAAACCATAGAGCCAAATATAATTATACCTGTAGTTGAAATGTGATCCCTGGAGATGCAAAAGATCTACCATCACAGTGAAACTCAAACTAGGATAAAGGCAAAATGACCTTATGTCTATGCCAGACAATAGAATTGTAATGACCTTGCTTTTAAATGAAGGATCTTCTTGCACCAAAGGAGGGAGCATTAATTTAGTTCGAGAAAGATTTAATATGAAATGAAAATAAATAATGAGCAACATAAGCCACTTGTTCTCCATAGAATTCCACTTGGATGTAGGCCGGATAAAGGCTTGGATCCCACTATGCCTTTAGGATCCTTCCTCCGGTTCATTAATATTTGAAGCCTAGGAAGATGCATTCATAGATATCCTCCCCACCATCCTTTAAATGCACTGATTACTATTCATTTATGAAGTTAGGAATAAATATGATTTTTTATTGATTTCAAGGATCCCTTGAGACAATGTGGATTTTTCTATTTCATCTGCACTTGAATTTATATTTTTGAGAATATGATTTTTTTTTGTCAATGTAGCTTGTATCCTAAGCATTGGTGCTCCCACCAATGCTTTACTTTAGAAGGTTAGATTCGTTCTATGGAAGCTTCTAGGGAGCACCACGGATGAAACATTGTGTGCTCTCTTAACGAGTTTCTGAGGCACATCTAATTAGTTAGAATGGGCCATAGCTAATAAATAGAGTAGTTAAATCACATTATGCAAGGGACCACGAGTAGTTAGGGTTCTTTTTCTCCTCCTCATCCTCATCCTTAACATGATGTGATTCTTTCCTTGCATGAACTAGGGTTTCTTCTTTCAACGGAAACATTAGATCTAAGGTTTTATCTACAAACCCTAGGTTTTCACATCTAGGATTTCTAGTGTTCAAGAATTTACAAATCCTATTTTTATAATACTAATTTTATACCTTTTTCAATTCCAACTGATGGAAGTTGCTCATATAAGGAATATATGCGCATATACAAGAGTTTTACATATAGAGAAAATATGCACATATACGAAAATTAGGTGTATAGGGAAGTTGCACATATACAAAAGATATGCATATCTTCTGTATATGCACAAATTATGTATATGTGAATATATTATGTATATGCACATATCTTTTGTATATGTGCAACATCCGTATATACACATATCTTCCGTATATGCAACTTTTGTATATACATATACACATAAGTTGTGCATATACAAAAGTGCACAACTTCCATAACATGCATATATGACAGTCTCCATATATGCACAACTTATGTATATATGCATATCTTCCATATATGCACATCTATTGTATATTCACATCTATTTTATATGCCCAACTTCCCAGAATGAACATATACATAAGAAATGCACATATCTGAAATAAAATCATATACAGAAAATATGTGCATTTACGAAATATGTGCACATCTTTTGCATTGCATGTATTTTGTATATGCACAACATTCATATATGTATATACCGAATTTGTGCATATACAAAATATATGTGTATATACAAAGGCTACATATATACGAAGGTTAAAGTTGTGCACAAACTCTATATATGTGTAACTTATGTATATGCACACATATGAAAGTTTCACATGTACGATAGATGCACATATACAGAAGCTACACATATATGGAATATGCGTAAATAGATAATTTATGTGCAACTTCAACAACTGTATATATGCAACCTCAATATATGTACAATTTTCATATATGCACAATTGTTGTATATGTGCAACTTACGTATATGTACATATCCATTTGTGCATATATGCAAGATATGCACATATATAGAATATGTGCATATATGAAATATATGCACATATATAGAAGATGTGCATATACGAAAGTTACGTCTATACAAAGGTTGAAGTTCTGAACAATTTCCGTATATGCACATATCTTCTGTATATGTTCAATTTCTCTATATGTGCATATATTCAGTATATGTGAAATGCCCATATATGCACATATCTTCCATATATGTGCAACTTGAGTATATGCACATATACAAAAGTTTGGCATACATAAAAGCAGTGTTCAACTTCCGTAATATGCATATACGACAACCTCTATACATACAAAACTTTCATATATGTGTTGATTTTATCTAACAAATCCTTTACAATAGAGACGTACCCTATATATGTGCATATATTTCATATGTCATTCTTGTAAAATCAGCCATGTTCTTAATCCCTTTATATCTTTGCTCCAAGTTTCTTGATCCTAAGTCACTTATAATGCAAATTCATATACTTATTAGAAGATTTTAATGGAAGGGGGGAATAATGAAAATTAGTTCAACCTGGTCAAGTGGAACATTGTTCGATTACCCAAACCGAATGGTGGAATGGCCACCAGGGATCTTCTCTATATGATCCTAGCACTTGGGGCAAAAATAATATGGAGGCTCATTTCAGACTCAATGGAATGGTGGAAGGTCGCCTTTATTAGAAAATCCTTCAAACAAAATAGGTTATTGAGGATAAAATACATCAAAGGGGAAGGATCTAGATCCAAAATCTGGGCACTGTGCAAAGAATCATCCTTAATCATTGTTGAAATTATCAACTAGAGTGTAGGGAATGGGGTCTGCATCAACATATGGATTGATAACTACTCTTCTCAAAGACCTCTTGGATGGTTGGACTCTCTGAGGGATCTAGCTTAATGGGTGCAGGATAATGGTATTCGAAAACTAAATAAAATCCCAAATTGGGATGAGCAAGGTCACTGGATGGGATGGCAAGGACTAGATATACCTCCACACCTAGAACATGATAGGTCAAGTATGAATCTATATGGTGTTTTTAATAACATGAGTCTATATTGTCTTTTTAATAACATGATAGGGCCATACACTAAGCCAATGACTGGCTTAGTGCATGGTCTTTAATTTTTTCCCTCTCCTCATCCTCTTGACAGGTGATTGTGTCAGAAGGAAGATTAACACACTCCCAACTCAGATTTATATACGAATCATGATAAATTCAACATTCCTCTTTGGTTCTCAGCCTGAATCTCTATTCTTTATTGCATTTTCTATGACAGATAAATTCGTTGCGGTGACAAGATTGTTTGTTATGGCCTTTTTGGAGGGCAAAGATTAAAGACCATTTTATGAAACCAGCTCACAAAAGATAGAAAAGATAGATCAATGCCTTATAAATAAGCCTCTTCGAGGGGGAAACCTCCTTTACATTACACAAATGAACAGTTCTTAGATGATTCAAATGACAAAACCTCCTTTCTATATATAGGAGTCTACGGGGTCACAATATAACCAAGCCGACCTAAAATAATAATATAAAGGCACAAATAATAACAATATGAGGGATTCTATGGGGCACAATATTTTACAATATGGGGATAATATGGGCATAATAATAACAATTAAGGGATACAACGACAATGTAATGGGGGGATCACAATATTATAGGGACCTAAACATGCCTCTCTCCTTCAAAAAGTGTTTCATCAACGCTTGATTAGTCTGGAGCTCTGTATTAAAATTCTCATCCTCCCATGTGGAATCTTCAATGGGTAAGTTCTTCCACTTGATGAGATACTCTAAAATTTATCTATTCCGTAGCTGTCGAGTTCTTGTTTCTTTGTCTACTTCAGGTTCCAATATGATTTTTCCTTCCTCATCAAGTTCTGGTAATATTTTCTGAACTGGAAGCTTGTCACCGATAACCTTCCTTAAGCATGAAACATGGAAAACTGGGTGCACTCTAGAAGCTACAGGAAGCTCCAATTTGTATGCCATAATACTTACCTTTTGCAACACCTTCTACAGACCATAATACTTTGGTGATAATTTGTTATACTTCTTAGCTTGCTTGAGGGACGTTTGTTTATATGGTTGTAGCCTTAGGAATACCCAATCACCTACATCAAAACGTCTTTCGCTGCGATGTTGATCTACCTGTTGTTTCATTCTATTATGTGCTAAGGTGAGGTTATCCTTTAAGATTTGGAGAACTTGTTGATGATGCTTGATGTGATCTTCCACTGCTTGAACCTTAGAATTTTCTCTTAAATATGATGTGATGGATGGTGGATGATATCCATAAAGTGCCATAAATGGGGTCATTTTTGTTGCAATATGGAAGGAAGTGTTATACCACCATTCAACTAGAGGCAACCATTTGACCCATTGTGTCTGTTTATCAGATACAAAGCAACGAAGATATTATTCCAAACATTTGTTTATTATCTTATTTTACCCATCAGATTCAGGATGATAAGATGAGCTATGAGCTAATTGAGTACGAAGACAAGAAAATAATTATGTCCAAAAATTTCCTGTGAAAATGGGATCTCTGTCACTTACAATAATCTTTGGGTTTCCATGTAGCTTTTGAATTGTTTCCATAAATGCAGTAGAAATTGTGCTTGCTTTAAATGGATGAGATACTGCACAAAAGTGTGCATACTTGGTATTTCTGTCCACACTACCGCCATGATAACACTCTTTCCTTCGGACATGGGTAAACCTGTGATAAAATCCATTGAAACCTCCTCCCAAAATTGGCTTGGAATGGATAAAGGCTGTAATAGTCCTGGAGTCTTAATTGTTTCAACTTTATTTTGTTGGCAAACCAAACATTCTACCACAAACTTTCAAAATATCCGATTTAAGGCCATCCCAAAAAAATCCTTCTTAACCCTATGGTAGGTTTTTAGAAATCCTGAGTGCCCTCCTAAGGGAGAGGTGTGCAATTCCCTAAGAATCTTTTGTTTGAATTGGGAAATCTTACATAGGTATACACAATCCTTGTACCATAATGAATCATATTTTCAGATAAATGTATCAGATGTACTGGGATCTTGTTGTATATTTTGAATGAGTTCCCACACTTCCTCGTCATTCTTCCATTCATCCCTTGCTTCTTTTATCCAATTTGGTTGGATAATAGAAATGGCGCAAAGAAATGCTTCCACATCCTCATCCTTTCTTGAGAGTGCATCTGCCACAACATTTTGCTTCCATTTTTTGTGGATGATTTCAAAGTCATAACCCAATATCTTTCTGACCCATTTTTCCTTCTCTTCTGAAGATAATATTTGATCTAAAAGAAATTTAAGACTAGCATGATCTGTTTTTACTTTGAAGTGTCTTCCTATTAGGTAGGGTCACCATTCTTAAGTTCATGTAGTATTGCCAACATTTCATTCCCATAAATAGCTTTGTGTAAATACTTTCCTTTGATTGGATGACTTTCGAAAGCAATGGGTCTTTCTTCTTGCATTAAAAGAACACCTATTCCATTTCCTGAGGCATCACATTCTACAATAAAGGTTTTTGTGAAGTTCGGTGTAGCTAAGACTGGAGCTTGGCACATTGCCTCTTTAATATGTTCAAAGGCCTATGTTGCTTCTGGAGTCCATGAAAATGCATCTTTCTTTAATAATGTTGTTATAGGTGCTACTATTCTACCATAATGCTTAACAAACTTGCGATAATACCCTGTCAACCTGAGAAATCCTCGTAGATGCTTTATGGACGTGGGGATTTTCCATTCCTTAATGGTTTTAATTTTGCTAGCGTCTACCTTAACACCTTCATGAGATACAATATGACCCAGATATTCCACCTCTTGTACTCCAAAGAAACATTTGGATATTTTTGCATATAATTCTTTATCCTCCAATAGTTTGAGCACCATGTCAACATGTTGGACATGATCCTTCCAAGACTTGTTGTAGATTAGTATATCATCAAAA